>JBCEWC010001718.1:0-38848 GCA_038996855.1 Solanum aculeatissimum | reverse complement strand
CTTTTTTTCAGCTACAACACTTTTATCCAAACACATAACTGCTTATTTTTCAAATAAATTTCAGCACTTTAAAAAGTGCTTCCAAACATCTTTTTAAAAGCTATTTTTTTTCAACTAAGCCAAACGGGCTCTCAATCTATGCATATGAAGTCTCTATTAACTATTCAGATGGTGTCAGTGAGAGGTTTGTGGATACCTAAAAATAAAATAATTGTTCACCTCTAAGAAACAAAATAAAAATGATTCCTCGGAATGTAAGGAGGTCTCACCACTATCTCTGAAAAGAAGTAGATCGTTAATGAAGCGTTTGTTGCTGATCTCTAGCACTTGTATCTGCATCATAAAATGTTGTAATGCCAAATGGCGTGAGTACACAAAATGTGTGGTATATAAAATAGTTGCAAAGAAACTAATAACTCGAAGTACTCAACTCAAAAGTCACTGAAGCGTGCAAGTTAAGCAGTAAACAATGCTTATCAACATCGACACAATCATATGCAATCTCAATCAGATCAAATCATTTATTTTTATTAGAGAGTTTCTCTAACTGACAATCATCACCATCTAAGCGAGTGACAATACAATAATTGCACTGTCATTGCCACAATCGTCTAATACCTTGCCAGGATAAGGGACGATCACCATCATTGGATCCATAATTAATCAAAGTCCTCTTCTGGGACAAGTAAGAATGGGGCTTGAGTTATTTATACTCTATTCCAAATTGATGCTCAATACTAGTCCCAAAATTAAATCATTGTGTCCATATCTATCAAGTGACTAAATTTCTAAAAAACAACCCACCTAGTCTCATTGAACTTTCATCAGTTCAATCTCATCTCAATCATGAAAAATTTCTTTTAAAAACAAAAGAAATATACTTTCAAACTCTTCTAAAACTCATCAAAACTCTTTCTCAAAACATCGTGTACTCAAAAACTCATGTTCATTTAGACCCAGTAAAATATGTTTCAAACCAGTTTTAGTTATTATCTTTGCTCAACACATAAAAAATTCATCAATCTCAATTCGAAATAATGCATAGTAAAAGTCATTATCACTGACTCAATTTGAGTTCATGAAAATGTAACCATGAATGGCAATTTTAAGAACTAAAGTATATGAATAACAATAATCTTAAAGTATAATTTAATAAGACTCAAGGAAACAAATTTAACTCAATTTAGAAATCAAGACAATTAGGCTTCGCTCAACTCAATACTTGACTCAATCTCATTTAAAACATTTACAATTGATGCTTTCAAACTCTATTAGTGCATAAAATATCAAATGTAATACTCAATTACGATTCATGTGAGAGAAGACATGAACATGCATTCCAAGTTAAATACTCAACTCATGAACATCTTAATACGTATTTAAATTTATATAAAAAAACTCAATAAAATAATAGACAATTCAAGAATTTAATTCAAAGAACTCGAGAAACTCAAACTCAATCTCAACTCGAAACAATAGAAATGAAAGGACACATGGACGAACTCAGTCCAACGTCGTGTTAGCCTTACATACTTCTAATAACACGATTTCTTGAAGAATTGAAAGGATGTGATCAACTCCAGTTTCTCCCTTCTTCTCTCTAGTTTACACTTCTTAGAAAGTTTACGTGTTTTTGAGAGAAAATAAGTGTGAGTTGCTGATATTAGGTCAAAAACTGCCTCAAAACAAAGGAGTTTTAGTCTAGGAGGGATGAAAAAAAGACGGGAATGCCTCTCACTTAAACTAAAAGTGGGGTACTATGAAGCAATAAGTTTGCAATGCGGACTTGTTCCATTTTGATTCAATTTCTTCCAAAACACATAAAATGTATTTGTGACATGCGTTTTATGAACAAAAGTATAAATCACTTTCATGGAGTGCATTTTATGAACAAAAGAGTAAATCGAACTCATGGAGTGCGTTATGAACAAAAGAGTAAAATAAATCATGTTGGGGCAGGTCTGCGATAAGGACCTGTCGTGTACTCTTCTAGTTAAGCCATTTTGCCACAAAAAATCATCTTTTGAATCTCTTGACCAAAAATTCCACCAAAGTCATTTTTAGATGTATTTGTATACCTCTTTTGATATTCCAATCCGGCTTTAGCTAATTGCACCTATATCAAAAATAGGATTGATTATTGATTCTGAAGAATCTATAGTTAGATCACTTTTTTCATTCAAGAATTCTTATGCATTTTCACATTCCATTAAGATCCTAAAAAATGACAAGCGACGAATTCTTCGATGATTTATATTTGCAGAATTTTAAAAAATGGGAAGGAAATTTTTACACAACAACAACGATTTGAGGTGTGAAGATAATGAGATGTACCTTTACATTATCCTTGCCTTTGTCAAAATAAGGAGATTACTTCTGATTGATTCTCGATTTTAACAAAAATTTTACACTAATCTTTTATGAAAATTGTTGTACAAGTATATAATTGTATTGTGTACCATAACTATACATGGGTCTCCATCTATTGTCTTATATGTTGACCTAACAGAAAATCCAGGAGTAGTAGCCCACATACTTTCAACACATCATTAAATGGAAAACTTTGACTTAGAAGTATATATATAATATATGTTATCAGTCATAAAAGATTTTTTCAATTTTTGGACAGACAAAAAATAAAATGAATAGAACTAAAATCAACAAAAAAACATTTGATCCATCATTGTCTTTACAGTGTTTTGACAATGAAATTACCAAAGTCTATGTTGCCACATGCCCTCTTCTATAAGTTAATGAATTAACTTTAATTTGTTGTCCCCACATGCCACATCAACAATGATTTGATGATTCCAAGAATTTTTTTCTTTCTAATTTATATTGAAGTTTCAATTAAATTTAAATTTTTATATTTATAACTCGAATCTAAAATTTATAATTAAAAATAAAACAATAATATTCATTCTACCACAATCATGGGTGATACCAAGTTCAACTATCTAATAACTATTACATTCCCTATTAACTTATAAGACATTGATAAACAGATTTATTTGATATTTGCATAATTAGACAAAGTTTGTTTTTTGGACATCATTGTTATTGAAAAATGAGTTTATCTATAGGTAAATTATTTATACATTATTAGTGCAATTAATAATTGATTATAACATATTAACGATAACAACATACCTAGTGAAAGTGATTATAATTCATTAGTATTATTTTATTTTTAAGTTACCATATCAAACTTGTATGCATCAGCTTAGTTAGAATTTCTTCAAAATAAATTTGAGGACAAAAGTTCTAGTAAAAGAAAGGGTTTTGCCATGGATTATTCTTAACCAACAAGGATTGTGATAAGACGTCTTTTCTCTCAATTTGAGAAAATCTAAATTTAGTTGTAATTTGGCCATATAAAAATTAACCAAGTATACTGAATATTATTGTAATTAGCATATGAAAGATTGATATTGATTTCTACAAGATCAAACCTTGCCATAATCTCCACTAGCAAACCTTGTCATTGGATTTCCACTCAAGCATGGTAGATGTAATGGTTTTCAAGCCACCCCAGTGCATAGGGCTGTCCATTAGAAACGACCAATATGACTAGGGTTAATTATTTGTTAGTGGTAAATGGAAATGCTTATCAAGTGTTTGTATTTCATTTTAATAAGTTGGAGTTCATCGCTTAAACGATAACCAAACTATTGAACACATAAAGTCATTTATTTCACTCAAAATATCACTCAAACCTAAAAGTGATATATCAGTCATTCTTTAATGACGGCGCGACACCGGAATATACCAAAATAAGGAAAAACAGTCATCTATTACACTAGTCGATCTCTTAATTAGTACATTTCACTAACCATGAAAAATTTATAAATTGTATTTCTAATTATGTCAATTAATCTCCTGCATCATGAGTTGGCAATTCATTTGGTAAAGGCTTTGAATTTTTTCCATCAATTTTCACAACAACATGTTCATCATTATACTCTTTGAAATGTGCAATTCTTCCCAATTCTTCAACTTCCTCAATGACAAGATCAAGCCTTGCTACTATTTCCACTAGCAAAGAAGCAAAAGCAGCAAATGGCAATGCCTCTGAAAATTCAAGACTTGTTATAGCAATCTTGCTCAATGTTGGCCTCAATGATTTCCTCTCATAATTCTCTTTTGAATTTTCTTGAATAGTACTACCACCCCTTAGCTTGGATTTCCACTCGAGCAACGCGGATGTGTCTGTCTTCACGCTCGATAAGGAAATACCGCGAGAGTTTAGTGCACCAGACTGTCCTTTAGAGACGACGGTCGCTAGGGTTATCTTGTTGATGTTGTTTTTGGAACCAATGAAGAGTTTGGGTTGGGATTTTATGGCCTTGTTGAGGTCTTGTAAAGCTTCATGAAGGTGATCAGATAGAATTTCTGGTGAACAATGTCTACGATATCTTATGCTATCTCCTAATTCCTTTAGAGCTTTTGCTACTTCTCCTGAGAGTCTTATGCATGGATCTTTGAACATTGCTCGAACCGATCGAGGAGTCTGAATAGAAAATATTTACTTGGACAGTCAATATATGTAATTTAAATAATAATGATCACCAAACTTCATGTATCTATTGTATAAAACACCCTTTACACATAAATGTTCTTGAGAGAATATTTCTGCTCGTGTTATTGCTATCCTACACATATTTCAATCAATATGCATTGAATGATGGCCCATTCCCTTGGGGAACAAAAAGGGTATATAAGCCAAAGGTTCCATTTAACATCGAAAAATAAGTAAGAAAATCACCTAATTTCAATAAAACATTTTTCTTTGTACCAAATACATCCTACTCCGTCTCGCGCAGATATAAATAATTAAAACAAGTCATATATGTAGGTACCTGAATTTCAGTTTGAAGACAACCATGAAGAGCTACAATTGTGTATCCAAAATGACGAAGAACATTTCCCAATTTAACATATTGTTGCCATGGAAATCTATAACAATGTCTTGAATGTCTTGGCTCCCAACTTGCATATAATGCCTGCTCCAATAATTTAGATCGGTATATAATCAAGGACGGAATCAAAATTTCATAATATTCACAAATATACTATTAATGTGTACGTCATGTCACACTTGTACATAGAGGTGGATTCAGGACATGAGGAGCTAATAATATTTTCGAGTTAGTTAAATACTATATAGTATTTTATCATAATGAGGAAATTCAAGAACTCACCAAGGTCTCATCAAATGATTTTGAATCCAAAACAGCCTTGTAACCATTGTAAATAGGATCCTCCAAATCTGAAGAATTTTCTTTGGCTTTTTGTTGTTCCTCATCACTGAAATACTCATTAACACAAGCTGCATATATAGTTTATAAGTTTAATTAAAGTATTTATTAACATAATAAATAAAATTGAATTACATAAGACAATTAGTTAATTTGACTTATACAACAATTGCTAGCTAGTATAGAATATGAGACGAATTTAAGAAGAATTTAACGTCTAATTAAGCACTAATATTTGTCCAATTAGATCACTTAAAAGATAATTATAATATGAATAACTACTCTTAATAAGTAAATTCAGAAAATAAAACAGACAATCTGTTATAACAAATCATTAATATCACTTTTATCTCTCGATTATGAATAAATTATGATTTTGATCCTCGTGATATATGACTAAACACATTTGACGACCTCCAATATTTGATAGTAATATAATTCTAAATAAAGCCCAATTAAGTATAGTATACTTCCTATATAAAATATATTAAAAACACATATTGCAATTAATTAAAGGTTAAATCGTGTGTTTAATTTAGTGAGATATATCACAATGATTAAATACATAAAAACACATGTGTTAATTAATATGGCATTATTAAATTACCTTCAATGGATTTTGCTAAGCCTTCAAACTTAGCAGCAGTGCAATTATGGAGGTCTTCTCCTGACCAATTTGGAAATATCAATAGGCTCATGAGGAGACAAATACCACAACCAATAGCTATAGTATAGAACCGCTCGTGTGCGATTTTTAACACGTTATCAACACGATAGCTTGATACAGTGATCAAGTTGAAAGTCAAGAGGAATATCACCACACCATAGTCGTAGTTTCTCTTTATGTAAGGAATAAATCTCATGTATGTCGCTGCAGCGCCTGTTAAATAAGAAATTAATCAAATAAATAAAAAAATTGCGACCACAATATGTACTAAAAAATATAATAAATTAAATATTAAAAGAGTTTGACATATATTTAGATGAGATTGTCATACGATTCAATATATGAAACTATGCTACCAAAATTATTAAAGAAAAAGATTCACAATACTTGAACGATGGATAAGATTACATAATTGAAATAAAATATATTATGTTTAAAAGATGAGACAATCATATAATTCAACAAAATAAATTACTTTTCGTATAATTTTTAAATGAGATTATCAATATGAAATCAAATCGTATTAATGAAAAATTCACGCACTTTAACCATAAAAAAGAAATTTGACTAGTATGTTCGTGTTAAGAACGTACATAATTAAATAAATAAAATCACTTTATCTCTAAACGATGAGATGATTATAGATTCAAGAGAATGAATTTACTTTTTTTATTTCTAAAAGAATTCTCCATTATATTTGCATCAACTAATTATTATACATATTGAAATGAATCTTAGCTTACCAATAAAAAAAAGTGCAGCTCCAATGAATATAGCTCTAAATACATGGCCAGTTTTTGTGGCAACAAATTCAATTAAGAATGCCAATGATCCTGCTATCAATGTTCCCAATCCTCTATTTAGCCCTTTGCACAATGTTGCCCCTATCATTAAAAAGAAAAAAAAAATGAATTTAAGTTATACGTACTAACAATATAAGAATATATTTGTATAGTCAAGTTATTAATAATGTGATTGCAAGTTGTACATAGCAGAAGATTGTGAGTTAACTAGTCATCAAGGGTGCGATTGTTGATTTCAGTCAGGGCCAGGATATACCTTGTCCCAAGCAGTGTCACAAGACTATATTGACTTATATATCTCAAGCTTTCATTAGGGACGTACATGCATTAGTCTATAAAAGCTAACTGATACAACGTTAAACTATATTGAGAGCATAGAAAAACATCGTTATTAATTACCTGCGGTGAATTCGAGAACAACCACCACAGTCATGACAGCCCAAATAGCATTACTACCAAATCCTTTGAACAATGGATCCATCAAATACAACAATGAAACCAATGTCAATGAAATTCCAACTTTTAGTGAGTGAACAACCCTTCTTGGATCTTCTTTCCCAACTCTCCAAATTGTCCTACATGTTAGTTTTGGAATTTTTTTCATCTTTTCACAAAGAACATTCATGTGTAATTTCTTCATAATTGGTACCCAATTATTATTAGTATTTTCTCCACTATTCACCTCCATTTCCACTACCATTTTGGGTATTTTTGTACTCTTTTTAAGTAAAAAAATGGCTAGGCCATGCAAAAAAATGTATAAATGAGAGGTTATAGTTTCTTGAAAGTTATTGGGATTTATAGTGGAGGGGTTTCATTGCTTTAAATTTATTACATTGAAAAAAGAGAAGTGTGATGTTTGGTATGTTCACATGTTTCCTAATAAAGTTAGTTTGAGATATTAAATATGTTCACTACCTTTTTATATATGGACAAAATAAAGTCAAAGTAGAGAAGTAAAACTAAAACTAAATGTGGAAAATATTTAGGTGAAAGGAGGTGATAGTTAGAGATTTTATTTATTTCTATAATAACGCAACAGTCGTATTTATTTGATTTCAAATATTAGTTTCACAAATCTTTATGAATCCTCTGATTCACCTTTTCAATTTGCTTATAACATATTTCAAAGTGATGAAAAAATAAATTACAATCACAAATTAAATAGAATATGAAGAAACATAATTTTATTGATAAATAATGTGAGTATAAATTTGTCTCTCCCTTGATTCTTGTATTTTTCAAACGTAGAATAATTTTGACCTCCTTGAGCCATATTTTGATTTCTTTATGAATATCCCAGAGTTTATAAGATATTTGAGATGCCTCTAATACCTTTTATATAGGTATAAGCTAGTTTTGGGATGCCTCGCATCCCCTTCTAACTAGAGGTAATGTTTGATCTCCCTCTTGTATTCTTTTGCTTAAATAATACACAAGGTAGGGGTCCGGGCCAAACCTCCCACTACCACGGGAGGTGAAAACTTTGGTGGATGGATTCTATCAACAACAAAAAAAAGAAGAAGCTAGGTTTAGGGTAGAGTAACATGTAAGAAATCTAACTGAAATCGAAATGTCTTGTAGAGTCTCATAAAATTTCAGTATTTATAAACTTATCTAAGACAGTTGCTCTACTTTTACGAGATAGGAATAAAATTTATATATACTCTACGGTGAATATGTTGTTGTTGTGATTTCAATAGTAATCTACTAGCAGTTAATTAGCATATCATCCTAATTTTAAAAAATGATGGAAGTTAATTAATGCATTAAGAGACCCTCCATGCCTAATTATTGCAGGTAGATATCACGGGTTATATTAGCTGTGAGGGGTCAAAAAGTAGTTGATTTTAACTTAGCTACTAAAGGAAAAAAAAAATTGGGCAAATTTTATTTTATCTTTTAAAAAAAGTTACTATTAAAAATAATAGTGAGATAAATAAAAATTTAGATTGAGTTCAAGTTTTGAATATATAAAAAATAAATAGTGGTGAGCATTTTCTTTTTAATGGATTTTAAATGATACAAATTTAAGCCAAATCCTTATTATATGAATATCGAAGCTAAATGATAGAAAAAGTGTTTATTAAACTAATAGTATGTGTGTTCTATTGGGGTTAGATGAATATGATTTCTTTACTTTTAATTAAATAATTTTGATTCAAGTTTTGAATATGATAATAATATTATTAAGAATCACTTCCTCTATGCGAATTTAAAACTTTAATACAAATATCAAATAATTGAAATTCTAATATAAAAATTAAACATTGAGTTGGAAAAAGTATCATGTGTAATGTTGTAATCAAAACAGCTGGACTGTTGATTCTTTCTCGTGCATTTCAACTTCCCATCTCTTATAAACCATCCGTCCAAAGTGTGCCATGTGTCATTTCTTAATTTGTCCATGTGCCACATAGTCGGAAACATAATATTTTGTTGTCTCAATTCATGTGATGAACTGATCCGAAAATTTAAGAAAAAAAGACTTTTGATACTTGTGACCTAAAATAAGTCACAAATATTTATAAGGTTCTATAGATCATTTCTCCATGATAAAATGAAAAAGTAAAAGTAACTTGTTTTTATCGTCTTCGTCATACGAACTAAAATGAGAAGTGCATAACACAATTTATAAATAGTAGCGTATCCAAAATTTTGTGTTTTTTTTAATGTTTCACAAATCAACTTGCAAGGATGTTTAAACTTTTTATCTCAATTGATGTTTACTTGCATTATTTTCAAACAATATCGACCTATTATAACAACAACATATTCAGTGGAATATCACAACCTATTATATACATACATATTACTACTATCTTTGAATAGTTGACTTCGATCAAAATTTAAGTAAATAGTCTCATAATGTAATTTTGATTTTTGACGATTCTATCATCTTCATAAGGATTATTTTAGGCTAGAGGCATAGTTTGCTCTAATCTTAAAGCTTTGGGTGTGAGTTTGTGCCATTAAGCATTTTAGCTTTTAAGCTTCGGCCTAAGTTTGATCTTTCTAGACATTCTTGGTAAATATATCCAAATGAAAATTTTATCTGAGACTTCTAGATTAATTTCAAACCCCCCGGTAAAAATTGGCTAAAAATGACATTTGGGTGTGAAACTCACTTTTTATTAAAACGCCTTTGTTGAAAATTTTGATCTTATGATTGAGTCTAAAATATCAAATTTAGTACCCTATCTCGTCTTTCTAACAAAACGTTATCACATCGCACTAATGATTAAAAAATGAACATTTCAAAAAGAATATGTTTTGCTTACATACCAAACACAAAAAATAATTAAGAAGCTCACTTTTTTTTTCAAGAAAACATTTTCATCATACGATGACACCCTAAAGGCTAAAAAGAAAGCATTTCAAACTGAATTGTTTTTACTAGTGTATCAAACACCAAAAAAGAGTAAATAACTCACTTTTTTCCTAAAAGAAATATTATTCAATCATACTGAACACACTCCTAAAGGTTTTAGAAAAACATTTCAAGGTAAGAAAAAGAGATTTTTTTGGTATGCATACGAAACACAAGTAATTAAGTAAGAAACTCATTTATTTCCTTAGAAAACATTTTCAAACACACCCCAAATATGTTTTGCTTGTATACTGAACACAAGAAAATAAGTTTAAAAAACTCGTAAAAAAATTATTTTCTAAGAAAACATTTATCATCATATTAAACACACCTTAATGGTTAAAAGAAAACAGTTGAAGATAAGAACGGCTACATTGCAAAGAGAATATTTTTTGCTTGCCCCATCTACGATGGGAAAAACATTTTCAGAAAAGCCTATATAAACAAGTACCCATTACAGCAAAATGAGCCGCTTGGCCAGGCTGCTCACTTAGGATGTTCTACGAGTATAAGTTTTACGACAACAGTGTCTACAAGCACGAGTCTTAGGATAAAACAGCAAATAAAACATTGTTTTGTAGTCTAAACGACGGTTTACAAGCACACTATAACAAAAGCTGGGATGAAGGTCTGTGACATTACTTACGAGCAGGCTATGATAAAAGCTGGGATGAAGGTCTATGATGTTGTGCCAAAGACACGGATCCTTTCCTCAATTGGAACCCGGCAGCATGGACATTTAGCAACTTTTCCCTTCTGCCCAAAGTTTTCGTTGCAGTTTGCACACACAACTTGATGAGCACAAGGTAGGAAAACAACTGAAACTTCATGCTTCATGCATATTATACACTCCCTAGAGTCGTCCTTCTCAGAAGCATCCTCCTCAAAACTATCCAAGTCACGTAACATCCTTGCAATATCTCCATGGGGGTGTTGCTCCACATTAGAACCTGTTACTAAATTAGCAGATTGATTCTGCAGCTCAGTAGATGCTTTAAGCCGAGAAAGATCCTGTTCAAGTCGTTGCATGTCATCCTTGTGCCGTTGGAAGTCTATTTCTGCCTTTGCGCGCAATTCCTCAAGCTTTCTTTTGTTGTTAGCCTCAGCTGCTTCTTTGATGCGGCGTTCTTCCTCCACCATTGCCGCTGCTTGCTCCCTAGCCTTCCGTGCCTCCTTCCATTTTGCCTGTCAAAAATTAGCAACATTATGTATTGACAAGTTTGTCACGTGGTGTTCAGTTCAGCACATGAATTATCAAAAGAAAGGTTCATGACGTTTAACTGCATTTTCGCACCACTCAAGTGAAAATTGAAAAGGTCGCAATTTCAAGAAATATAGTTGTGTATCTCCCACACATGTCTTGGGAAAGGCGGGCATGTCAACAGCATACCCAGTGTATCCCACAAGTGGGGTCTAGAAAGGGTGGTTGTATCCAACAGTCTTACCCCTACCTTGTGAAGGTAGAGAGACATGTCCAAACCCTAAAGCATAGGGTTGAGTGCTGCATTTTCCCGCATCTTACTTGGTCCAAAAATTTGAAGCTTCTGACATACAATACCATATTTACAACCTCCAGCATAAATGTGATAAATAGATATAGCTTACAATTTACAAAGGGAAAAAAAGAAAAACGTAAGGTATCTGATGACCTAAAAAATTGGTTCGTCAACTCATTGAATGGTTTCATTATAATTAAATGTCTAAAAGTTTACAATATTCTCCAACTAGTTGGAGTCCGCGAGGAATACAACTACATGGCTAAACAGGAGATCACCCATTTTAGCAGTAATCTTGCCAAGCACACTTAGCTTCGGAATACAACTACATGGCTAAACAGGAGATCACCCATTTTAGCAGTAATCTTGCCAAGCACACTTAGCTTCGGAATTCTGATGCCTCTCTCTCAACTAGTTGAGTCAGTCACATAAAACACCAAGACTTCCAGTGGACCACTCATCCTAGTACTAATCTCGTCCAAGCATGCTTAGGTATGGGATTCTTGATGACATGAGCTGGTAGGATCCCATTCCTCAGACAATTGAAGACCTTTTTTGGGGTAAAAACACAATTATTCGGACATAGGACTGGCTGTGGTTTGCGAAAGTTATATAGGGAGAGAAGAAACATAAGATCAAAAATATAACTTAGTACGTGACACAACTTTCCTAAAAGATTTTGCTAGTGATTCTGGATAACTCATGACACCCAAAAAAAAAAAAACAGCAAATATCTGAGGCTAGAACGAAAATGCTACCAATAATGACAAGCCTTTATGAAGCACCAGAGGTATGCCACATAATATCAGGACAGAAGAATCTTAAACCAATTCTCAAATAGTGATGTATAATGTTGTTTGCATTTCCCACTGCAAGATTAACAATAAGAAGTAAAAATCAAGGAGAAAAAGAGAAGAAAGATCACACCTCAACATCCTTTTTAGCTACCTCTAACTGAACCAGCTGGTTTTTCACGTCTGATATCTTTTGCTTCTCCGCTGCAATATCCTCCTGAATCTTCTTTTTCTGTTTGTCCCAAACAGCAAGCTTCTTAATGCACTTTTTCTCCCTTTTTGCAGCTTCCATGCATGTTTTTGCAGATTCCGAAGCACTTAGCTTTGCAGCCTCCATCTCCGCCTTGATTTCTGCATTCTCCGCCTCAAGTCTTTTCACTGCCAAGTTTGCCCGGTCAACTTTTGCGCTTGATGTTCGTAAAGCAGTCTCCATGTCCGATAATCTCTTCATGGTAGAATCTTCTATTGTTGGTTTACCTTTCTTCACTCTCTGGATATCCTCCTTCTCCATCCTCAACGTTTTCAGCTCTGTCATGTCATGGCTAAGCTTCCTAGCAGCCTGCATAGCTTTTTGGTGTGCCCAATCTTTCCTTTCCTTGACCTGTCTCTCAAGATCTTTTATCTGATCGAGCAAACTTAGAATCATCTCATCTTTCTGGTAAAAATCCTTGTTGCCCCGCTGCTGTGTATTTTCATCAAGATTCAAATCTTGAAATTTACCTACCACAGTGTTAACCGCATCTTGACTTTTCGAAGTTTGTGAGGCACCCAACTGTGCAAGTCCACTTGATTGATCCCCATCAGCCAAAGAACTAGAGGAAGCCCGGGACTGATTCTGCATGCATTTAGGGTTTGACCTAAATCCAGCCGTAAATGCAGCTACATTCCTCTTTAGCAAGGTTTTCATCGACGGAGTAAGGTTAAACCTCTTAGGACAATCAATCTCTTTCTGTGAACTAGACTCAGAGGTAATTGCAAAAGACCTATTCAACGGATACGCATTACCAGTGCTATTCCCAAAACCCCAGCCACCATGAAACCTACACATCGCGGGCACAACCCCAACAGGACCAGTAGCAACACCCTCCACATTAGTATTACTACTACTACCACCAGCACTCACCGCCACACTAACACCACGACTCCCATCAGGAATTTCCATCACACTCGCCCTACCGACATGAAGATCACTAACCAGCAAGCACCACATCGCGTCAGCTTTACTTAAATGTGGTTTCATTTGTTGCAACAAGCAAATCATACCCGCTAACGAGTATTCCTCCAACTGTCTTAAATCAACAAAAGATTGATCCGGTTCATCCAAACTCGAACAACTCCCACTGTTTACATACCCATTGTTTAAGTACGACAACGAGTTATGCAATATATTCGTAAGCACATCCATTCCACCATAGCAATGACCATTTTTCAATATAGCTTTCATTGCCACTTCCTCATCATAACCCAAATCAATAAGCTTAGTAATAGCCTCATTATACAAAATCTCCAAATTTTGCAACAAAATATTCTCCAATTGATCCTCAGTACAGCAATTCAACCCACCCTCATCAATCATAGCACCCGAACCCAAATCCCCATCCGACCCAGGATTAATAGGGTTTGTCTGTTGAGCTAAATCACTCTCAGGATTCAATTGACGAAACCCAGATTCAGAAATTCCAGAAAAATCTGAAAAATTACTGTTACTGCTATTTTGGGCATTACTATTATTATCATGATCGGTTCTCACCGATCGTGATCTTCGATTGTTTCTTATATACTTTTCCTTAGAACTCATTTGGGAATCTGAATTTTCACTAAAACACCATTAAAATGAACCTGCAAAAAGGGGAAAACACAAAACCAACAAAACTAAAAATTGATTTTTTTTTTCAAGAATCGTTTTTTGATCAAAAATTGATAGGAGTTTACATGATTATAGATGAAGAGAGAAACCCTTACAGCTTTGTGATTATCGCCTTCTTTGATGGTTTTTGCCCTTCCAGCGGTTTCAGACACGTAAGAGAGCTGGGAAGTGAAGGTTTTGCAAATGCCAACCGATAGCAAATAAGACACACCAATATATATGTGTGTGTGGAAGCTTCTATGGGCTTTGTATGGGCTTGGAGATAATATTGATGGACTGGGTTTAAGAAACTTCACCATTTGAGAAATGTAAGGCTTTAAAAAATTTTAAGTTGAGAGTTTGATTCATTCTTCGTATGCTTATAAGATTGTAGCGGATAGTTTTAAATTCTTCGTAGGTATTAAGGTTAAATTTTTTAGTATGAAAATAGATTTGGAGATGAATTAAGGTCTTAAGAATCCTCTAACACAAAGTTGAGCTGCAAGTTTTCATACCGATTGAGTTTCAATATAAGATTTTAGAGGAGTCAACTTTAAATGATCATATGTCTTAAGAATCCTCTAACACGAAGTTGAGTTGAAAGTTTCCATACCGATTGAGTTTCGATATAAGATTTTAGAGGGATCAACTTTAAATGATCATACTTTCAGTATATAAAGAATTAGGTGGTCCGTGACCTATTAAATTAAAGGTCCATGAGTCTTCTTTCTAATGCTACTAAGTTTGGATCAATTGGAATTTGGAGTAAAAAGTCATAATCATTTTATTAGAGGCTCTATAAGCTGTGACGGAACCGTCTGGCCATCACAAGAGGCAGTGGACTGTTTTGATTGTCTAAGTGTTGATCTGTCACCCGAGCGATGGTTCGTCACCTAAACGACACTGATTTTCATCAATCTTTATTTTTTAAAGGATATTTTTTTAAAAGAATCTTTGGAAAATTATCCAAATGGACCTAAACATATAG
The DNA here is from genome assembly GCA_038996855.1 of Solanum aculeatissimum. Taxonomy (NCBI): domain Eukaryota; kingdom Viridiplantae; phylum Streptophyta; class Magnoliopsida; order Solanales; family Solanaceae; genus Solanum; species Solanum aculeatissimum. Next base: position 23,626 of record JBCEWC010001718.1, on the reverse strand, counting down.
GAAATCAGTTTTTCATTATCAAATTTCATTTACTCCTAAATTTTTATGCTCAAGAATTCAAGAAACTATATGGCTTGGGATTTTTCAAAAACAGACTCCGAAAAGAACATCATACTCCACTCTAACACTATCTATGAGACCTCTAAACTAATCACAAGAAGGTATGGACAAGCTCATAACTATCTTCAAAGAACTACCAAATAAAAAGGGCAAATATGAAATAAAAGATCCCTCCTCAGGTAAGGAGGTCTCACCAAAAGTTGGAATGAATGAATCTTCAATGTAGCACTTGTTGAGGATCCTAACACCTGTATCTGCATCCTAAAATGATGCAACATCGAAAGATATCAGTACGTGAAATGTACGATATGTAAAATAGCTGAAAGGAAAACAACTCAAGACGAGCTCAATAATCATGGATATTCAACTCAAAGAATAAGCATGCAAGTTTAAGAATAAGACAACGCCTTATAAATATGCTCAAATAGACGCAACTTTAGTTAAATAATATTATTTACTCTTTGGGAGCTTCTCTAACCAACAACCACCACTTATGAACTAGTGATGATACAGTGTTTTATTTGCATTATCATTGTCGTAGTTGTCCGATACCTTGCAAGAGCAAGGACGATCAACCTCAATGCATCCAAGATAAAAGTCTTCTTTTGGCACAAATGAGAAGTCATCCGAACCAACAATACGATCTTATCCTATGTTGACTACGTAGTTTATGGAGTTTGAATTGTCTCTACTCTTATCTAAATCGGTGCTCAATACTACTCCCAAAATCAAATTATTATACTCATGTACCTCTAGTAATTAATTTACTCAAAATCATCTCATATAGTCTTAGTGGACTTTTACTTAAAACTTAGGCTTTTTTATTTAACATTATTTTATATATTCAGTACATTCCACGTATATGCTACTTTCTTTTATGATATAGATTCCGTCATCCATTCTCAAATTCATGGCCAGCAGAGTACAACAGTTCTAATCAGTAGATGATGAACCTTCATTCTTGGAGAGCAAATCTATTAAGAGTTTATAATTTATATTATTTCTTACCAATTGTTTGGAGTAGCTTGCAAAATCCATCTCAATTACTCATATTAATATTAATAGAGGTTTCATAGCCAGTCAGTCAAGCAGTTATACTTTGTTTTCTTATAATGTATATCTCAATCACAATATCTTTTCAGTATCTCTTTATGTTATGAGTTCATCCTATATATTTGCTTTTAATTTGAGTTGTATACTTTATGCTAGGCCAAAGGTATTAGTTTAGGTCCGCTTGTGATTTCAAGTACCATGTTACAATCGAAAACGTGACAAGAAATGAACTTAAACAGCCGTATATATGCATGAAATGATACAGTATGTATTAAAATTCTGATGATTTATACATTAGAAACTATTGGAGATTGAAATGAATGAATTATAACACAATAAGACACAAGCATGTTTTAAAGTTCTAATGACTTGTGGCAAAGTTATTCATCAGAAATTTTTGTTAATCAATTGAAATTCATGAATAGTATATTTCACATTAATACACAATATATTAATGGTTGAATTTAAGAAATCAACATAAATAGCTGCCTGCATAAAAGGATATAACACATTTAAAATTTCTGTGATTTATGGGACTTATGGTAAATTATCCATTAGAAATGGTTGGAAATTAATCAAAATTTATGAATAGTTTATTCACAGTGTGATATAATATACCTGAATTTTATTTAGGGTAAGAGGCAATATAAGAGAAAAAATCAACTTAAATAAACATATTCAAGACAATTGTACTTTACCATGTATAAAGTTTTTTATTTATAAAAGTAGATTGACCGTTTAATACATTAGGTGGCATTTAAAATTGATTTCATCTTTCACTTTGCATTTTAATTACGTTTTGAATCGTGTGAACAGTGTAGTAGGGCTTGAATGTGTCGTTTGTGTGTAACACATTCATCGTTACCATGTCAATCAAAAAATGGATTATTTAAAAAAAATGAATTCAATAGAGTTTTAGTTTTATGATATTGTTGAATGAAGGTAGAAAGCTCAGCGGTATCGGCTTCCTTCATAATATCAATGTCTAATTCTGTAATAGCAAAATATCACGCTATCATCGAAGAGATTTTAGCCACATTTTAACCCAAATAAGGTGATCAAGAAAGTCAGGGTCCTTGTAGTACCCGCATAGTACATTTTTGTGGAGCTTTTCGGGTAGAAAACCTATTTGACGTCAAAACTGATCTCAAAACCCTAATATCACCGTCTTTAGCTATTATTGATGAAATTGTTTGATACTTTTGCATTGATTCATCTCATTTTAGGGTTAAAGAAGGTCATTGGTATTAATTTACCTACTAAAACATCACATGTTTTTACTTTAAGATTTCAACATCACAATTCTATTTTTGTCTAAAGTGTGAAGTAAATGAATATTTCACACCAAATTAGTTTGTAAGTATTACTATTTTTTACTTTTCCTTTGATGAGACTTTTCTGGTGTTTCAAAAAGAGCAATGTGTGCACAAAGCATAATGAGTTCACGCAGGGTCCGAGCGTGTTATAGGTAAACTATCCTGTTGCAAGCATTAGTAGCTGAGTCCATGGCTCGAACCAATGGCCTACATGTCACACAGAGAATTGTATTTTACAATTAGAAATGAGAAACATTTCTTCACTCAGTTCAAGTCTTAAAAGAAACAGTATTTACACTGCATGATAAATGGGGTATCCTAGCTAAAAGGTATATCATTACAGTTTGGGGAAAACATAGAAACCGGATTGTTTTGACAGATTCTGAAGGTATCCGACATCTCTCACTGAGGCGAACACAAGATCTAGAGTCAGTGGATTCAGAATGAGTGAGATCCTATTATATGTATAAGTTTTCAACTGTGTTTCACAATATGTACCAGATAGTTTGATCCAAAGGCAATGGTTCAGTTGAACCCACAGTACTTGCTCTAGATCCGCCTCTTCCTCTCGGTGTTAGGAAATAGACAACTCAGAGAAAAGAAAGCTCTCCTTTTCTTTGGCCGTTGCAATTGAAGCTCGTTCTTAGCAACGAAATCAGCCATGTACTCTACAACAACCTGATGACAAGAAAAAGAAGAAAACAAAACAAGTTAAAATCTAGAGATAATGGTCAAAACACACCTGAACTATCAGTTTTTTGTGAGTTTCACACCCCAACTATCAATTGATCTTTTTTCATACCTGAACTATCACCATCTATGTATTAAAATACACCTCAACTATCAGTTGTTCGTTTTTCCTTAGGTAATAGTTGAGGCCTATTATAATACATAGATAGTGATAGTTCAGGTAGGAAAAGAGCATAGTTGATAGTTAGGGTCTGAAGCTCGCGAAAGATGATAGTTTAGACGGGGGGTTTGACCATTAACTCTAAAACCTACCATAAAGTCTAAGATTGATTGACGGTAAACACAGTCAGCATAAAAATTACCTGAGCCCCTAGCTTTATCATTTGCCTTGGTGGTACTTCTAGTGGAGTCTCATCAGCTCGAAAAGTTCTCAACTTTGACAAGAGCCTAAAGGAGTCGGGCAGCGTTCTTATTTGACTGTTGCTAATATCAAGCTCTTCAAGATTCTCGAGGTTCCCAATTGATCTTGGTAAAGTTTTCAAGTCTGCAAAGTTGTTAGCAAGATTAAGCTTTTCCAAGCTGACAGCAAAACAGAATGTTTCGGGTATGTTCTCAACTTCGTTGAAGCTAACATCAAGTTCCTTGAGGCGAGAAAGATTCCCAATTGTCGTTGGTAATCCTTTAATTCTGTTAATGTGCAGTGTAAGAATCTCCAAGTTTTCGAGCATTCCCATTGCTTCAGGGAGAGCTTTAAGCTGATTAAAATCCAACCTCAGCTCTACAAGGGAAGAACAGAATCCAATCGTGTGAGGAAGTTCCTCGAGCTGATTCGTTTCCACGTTTAGTCTCTTCAAGGAAATTAAGTTCCCAATGAAATCAGGCAAACGAGAGAACCTGTTCGAACCCAAATCAAGATCGATCAGATTTACTAAGTTCCTGAAAGAAGCTGGCAGCGATTTCAACCTGTTCGCGTGAAGGTCAAGATCAGTCAAATTGATCAGCTCACCAAATGAATCAGGAAGGTTTATAATTTGGTTGGAGTGAAGATCGAGCTTCGTTAAGGCATTGAGGTCACCAATGGTAGTTGGAAGAGCCATAATTTGGTTATCGGCAACGTTTAGCTCAGTGACGTTCACCAATTTCCCAAGTGACAATGGAAGCCATTCAATCTTGTCCATCAACTTGTTGTGAAGATCAACAACTCTTGCTCTAGTTTTGGCAGCATTTTCAATCAGGGCAGCTACTTTCATTAAACTGTACTTCTCTTCATGCTTGATCCCTAAAGGAAATCATATAACAATTAATACATAGTATGAATTACAAGCCTATCACCTTTTTTTATCAAGTAAATATATTATTAATGGAATGGCTAAAATCGGCCTTACACAAGAGTTCTTCTAAAAATGGGATAGTTCAATGTACTAAGCTCTTGCTATGCATAGGGTGCGGGAAAGGGCTAGACCATAAGGGTTTAGTGTGTGCAGCCTTACTCTTCATTTTGGCGATACTATTTCCACAGCTCGAACGTACATACAACAGGTATACAAAAAAATAGAGAACCTACAAAGGAATGACAAGCCTATCATAAAGTGCAAAAGACTTTCCATATACTAATCTAGAACTTGGTGTAAGCTCTATGTGCTCAAGGTAGTAACTAAAAGATTCCACAAGCTTACTCTCCAGTGATTATAAATCCATAACTAAATACCAGAAATGGCTAAAGATTTAAGCTTTCGACTAGAATAGATTCCCAGCTACAACACTCAACATAAGCCCGTCTGCATATCAGTGATGAGATAGGACTTTTACAAAGGGGATTCAAAATATAACGAAGTAAACATAATAAGAAAGCAAATGGATTTAACATATAGTATATACAACAACAACAACTATGCTTCATTCCCAAACAATATATCTATATATATATACATAAAAAGAAATTGACCTATTTGCATATTGTAATTTTTCGACGAAGGGATATCAATAGTTCCTCCGTTGCCACACATACTGACCTATAGCTGAACCCTAGTAGATTAGTCGACATACATAGCAAGCTAGTGCCATCACTAATTAAAAAGGAAAAGGAATAATGCAAACTAGGATTCAAGTTCCAAGAGAGACACCAAAAAAAAACTCTAAATGATGTTTTTCCATCAATGTAAACGTTGGCGTAAAACATTGATGTATAATACAAGTAAACAACTATGCCTCAGTCCCAAACAAAGGAGTATTCATAGCTCCGCCACTGACACATACTGACCTGTAGTTGGAAACCAGGTAGATTAGTCAACATACATAGCAAGTCGGTGGCTAGCACCATCACTAAAAAGGAAAAAGAATCATGCAAGCTAGGATTTAAGTTCCAAGAGACAGCAAGGAGAAATCATAAATGATGTTTTTCCATCATTCTAAGCTAGTGTTTGGCCATAGATTTTGGAAGTATATTTTGAAAATTTATCTTCAAATGTTTATTTGGCCATGAATTTTTTCTAATATTTTCAAGTTCCCAAGTTTTTTAGTGTAAACACTCACAAAACTTCAATTTTTTGTCCAAGTAAAATATATATCCAAAAGCACAACTTCAAATTTAAAAATTTCACAACTTTAAAAGCTCAAATTTTAAAGTTTCTAAACTTCCAAAATCTATGGACAAACGGGAGCTTAACCTTTGCATATATGTGTTGGTGAGCTGTAGCAGGTCCCAAACACAGTAACGAAACCAGAAATTTTGCTAAGTCCGTCCAATATTTACTATATATATATAAAGTAATTTTTGACCTATATACACAATATAATTTTCTCTAATGGATGCTGAATGATTCCAAGCAAATGAAGACACATCTCACAAGAAAGCATCAGTTCAAAGCCGTTTAAGAAAAAAGAATAAATGGAAGTAAAAGCATCACAAAATATTATGAACATTAACTACAACAAAATAATACGAGAACCAACAACAGATAGCACCAGAAGGACAAGAAACGACATAAGCAATACTAACACAACCTCCACAACTGACAAGCAAGCAAAAAGTTGAAATCTTGGACAAAAAACAAATCCAAACCTGAAGAAGAAACAGTAGTTGTAACCAAACCCTTCTTCAAAATCTCATCTTTTTTTCCACTTTCACCATTTGGGTCCTCAAAAGAATCGATTTTTCCAACCTGGGTAATCCCAGAAATCAATTCTGTAGCTTTCTGAATCAACCCATCAAAATCTTGATAAGTCTTATCAAATTCAATCAACTGAACAGCCTCTTTCTTCTGTTCTTTGCTTTGGAACAAGACCATAGCTTTTCTAACTTGTTGTAATACAGAGTATAACTCAGTTGGGACATCTTCTTCAGGTGCCACTTCTTTCTTGGAAATTTCATCAAGTTCTATTTTTTCTTCTGTTTCTACTGATTTGATTACAGAAATTGAAGCTTCAATCTCTAAAATGGATGGTCTTGGGGGGAGTGATTTGTAAATTCTTGTAATTTCTTCTATGATTTTTGCACAGGTAGGTGATGAGTTTTTTGTGATTGGTGTAGCCATGGTGGCTTTGTTGATTCTTGCGAGCACAGAAGAAATGATGGGAGAAATTAATAGTACTTGTAGACTAGTAGTGGTTAGTTTGGATTGTGCGTTGACTAGTATTACTAGTAGTTTGTCTGGATTGTGTGTTGTTTGTGTTTTGTGGTGCATGGTCCAGTTTATTTTTATTTATCACTAAATTTTGATAAATATTCTAAGATAAACTTTTTGATGAGATTAATACAAGAATGATTAAAATTTGGATTTGAAAAGTCAAATAGTGATGAATAAAAGGAGTATTTTTTTTATTTCTTTTTTAGTTGTCTTGTTATATTTTTTGATTGATAATTTGATTAATTTTTAAATTTAAATTAAATATATTAATTTGATATTTTAAAATCAAAATTTAAATATTCAAAAAATATATGAAAAATATATATAAAAAATTCATGTCAATATAATAAAAAGATACATCTTAAAGTGGTAGTCATAGTTTATAATATTTAACTCTAAATTTTTTTTTATGATAATTAAAAAGTAAAGTAAAGAATTAATGCAAGTTCAAGTGGCTGCATGTCTCGTTATTAATTGTCTAATATAAGTATTATGCTTTTTTTACTAAAAATAGATATTCCTTAAATCAATGCATTAATAATAGGAATGCTTTTATTAGCCTTGAAAGTATATATTTGACCAATATAGAAAAACTAAATAACTAATCCATATTTATTGGTTAAGTTAATTAATTAAAATAAATTAATTTATGTTCATATATGAAAATTTGACTTCAAGAAAACATTACTAAATAAAAATATAATGGTAAACTGCCTAGTTTTTTAAGGGGCAGGGAATCTAAAATGTGACAATCAAATAGAAATAAAGGGAGCAATTTATTATGTATTTGATGTTTAATTAAAATAAATTGTAATTCGAGTGTGCAAATGAAATTGAAATGTTACTAATGTATTTAAGTTTTTATTTGTGTATAATTTAATCATGATTGAAGAATGAACATTACACCAATTAAAATTTGATAAAACTTTATTTTATAGTGTCATTATCAAATTAAATTATCTATCATCATACGTAATAGTTTATTCTACATCAATTATGAGTTATGTGATGGTAGACTATCTATGTTGCATCTCTGTATTCCTTCTTCAGAAACTGTATGAATGTGAGGTAATTTACACACTGAACTATTTTTAAAAAATATTTTAAAACTTCCTATTAAGAATATCTCGGACACTCAATCAAAATCTCTAATTAACAATATAAAAAAATATATTTTTAAAAATTTTCATTCGATTTCAATATCCATATTAAAGTTTAACTATTTCGAATTTATATCACATAAAATCCCATTTCATGGGAAGGTAAAGTACCCTACTAAAACTTTTTTTATAACCAAGGTTCAAACTCGAGATTGAGGAAGCACCACATTTTTGGTGTCCTGAAAAATTTAAGGGATGAATATCTTTTTTTTTTTTAAAAAATTCCTTATAAACAAATTTAAAAAAAAACATTAATAAAGGTACCACTTTCATTTCATTTTTCATATATTTTCAGTTCAAAACAGTTTCTTTTTCCAAATCGAACAACTTTTTCCCCAAAATCACATGGAAAACCCTAGAAATCTCTTTGTTTTTTTGAACGTATATCTCAATTTGATCTGATTTAATCCATCAATTTTTATTTTTGGGGGGATTTATAGCTATTTTATTGTAAAATTGAATCACCTGTTTGATTAGCAGCCATGCCAGTGGCGGCTTCAGCAATATACTTCCTGAATCTCCGTGGTGATGTCCTCATTAATCGTCTCTACCGCGACGATGTTGGGTATTTTCTCATTTTTTAAAATTTATACCGCATTTCTTATGTTTTGCAAATTTTACTTTGATTTTTGAATTTGGGGACTTATTAGTTTAAGAGAAATAGTTGTTGATTTGTGTTTTTGAATTTTGATGAATGAGTTCTAGTATGATGCTAGAAAGTTTTCGTAATGTGTGATGAGTGGCAAAGACAGTATTTTCACACTGAGTGGTTCAAAATATGAATAAGTAAACATGTGAAAGAAGCTAAGCAAACATACACTATGTAATCATAACATATTTAGTGTAATTCAACAAGTGGGGTCTACGTCTAGGGAAGGTAGAACGTATGGGGACCTTATTCTTGCTACCTTTGTGGGGGTAGAGAGGCTACTTTCGATAGATGGAACAAAAAATCATTTTTTTTATAGTTGTGGTGTATGGTCTAGTTTGCGCGCACCTCAATTAATTTCCATGGTATACTTGCCGACTCCCACCAATAAGGCAATAATAAATATCAGATTACTCTGCCATCACAGCTAGAACAGATGGAAAGAAATGGCCTAGTGTTTTGTTTTGAACACCTCAATCCACTTCATTGACCACTAAGTCACATCCTTGTGAGCGGAAGAGAATCATTTTTAACTTTGTATATACATTGTAATTATACAGCGAGGAGGGATAAACTCCTTGTGCCCCCTAGCTCCACCCCCTATGTGTGGTTAGCTCAAAGTTGGAACCTTTTTTTCATGTTATGCCATTAGATCAGGTGATACTGATACTGGTTAGCTAGGTAAAGGTTTAGTTGTTGAAACATAACGGATTGTCTGTAGTGCTGTATAAGACAATCTAAGTATTGGTGTAAACTTTTGCCTGACTGAATTAGAAGTTTGATTTCCTTGCTTGCTTTTACTTGATTTTGATTTAGGGACTTAATTTAAGAGAAACAATGTTGATTTATCTTTTGAAGTTTGAAGAATGAATTTGTAGTCTGCTGCTAGGAAGTTTTCGTAACGTGTGGTATTGTAAGCACTAAGTTGGAACCTTCTATTTAAAATTATCTTATCACCAAAGATCAGGTGATACCGGTTAGTTGGGTTAAGGTTTAGTTGTTAAACAAAGCAGATTGTTTGTCTTGATGTATAAGAAAAATTAAGTCTTGGAATAAAATTTTCCCTAGCTAATTAAAAGTTTGATTTCCTGTGTATTTTTTTGCATTTTTTTTATGTGAGCTTTGTTATATTATGCACCACGTTGGAGGATGAATATTCTTCTTTGTTTGTTGTTTCTCAAGAATGACCCATTCAAATATTTAAAATTTCTTTTAGTCTTGCCTCTTCAGGAAGTGGAGAAAATGTGTTTGGCTCATTATGATTTATCATCGGTCAAACACATGTCAAACTGGCACCTCAGTCCCTTGTATATCAGTTTGTATCTGTACAAAAATGTTCACATGTGATAATAATTTGCTTCTTAGCTAATTCAGAAATATTGTAGCTTCTATCTGTATGTCTTTTTTTTTTGAGTCTTTGACATCCAATGCCATCACTATAAGTACTTTTAAGATAACTTCTGCATACTCTTTTTTTGGTTGTCATGTTATTAGTGCTTGTCTTTGTATGAAGCAAACTAAGTTTGGTTTTCAAATAAAATGCATGTGAATCAACAGGGGCAGAGCCACCTTATGTCTAGGGAACCCCCTTTGGCGAAAAATTATATATTTATCATGGTTAAAATTATGTTTTATGCATACATATTAGATGTCTAACTCCCTTCGACTTGTTTGTGTATTTGCTTTTTCAAATTTTGAGCCCCCTTAATTGAAATCCTGGCTCCCCAACTGTGAATCAATCATCGTGTCACCAGTCAGCATAAAGAAGCCGGTTGCTACAACATTTTTCTATATTTTTCATTTAACTATGGATCTTTTTAAATTTTATTAGGGGAAATATGGTAGATGCCTTCCGGATGCATATAATGCAGTCAAAAGAACTTGGTACATGTCCCGTCCGGCAGATTGGAGGCTGTTCTTTCTTGTACATGAGAATTAGCAATGTCTATATTGTGATTGTTGTTAGCAGCAATGCAAATGTTGCATGTGCATTCAAGTTTGTTGTTGAGGTAAAACTCTATTGCTTATTAGAGTCATTCTGGCACTCTGACTGATGATTTTGGTCTCAACCACTGTTTTTTATTTGTTTGTAACGAAAGCTTTCATGTGCCCCCCCTCCCCGCTCTCTGCTCAGTTGTTAACAAATGAACAGTTTTATGTTATGGATTGGAAGCATTTCAGGACCAGTATCTTAGTTTTCAACGTTTTAGTTATATTGAATTCTGCACCTTTCCAAATGTACTACAATTCTCTCTTTTAAACAAGAAATCCTGGTACTTCCTAAGAAGTGGAGGTGAGAAGAATAATGTCATGATCATGACTTTATTGTGTAAATGTGTTCTTTCTGTGTGTTTTGCCAGTGTTTTCTTTTAACCACCAGAATTATAAAACTGCAATCCCCAATATGCATGCAGGCTGTTACACTATTCAAATCTTATTTTGGTGGTGCCTTTGATGAAGATGCCATCCGCAATAACTTTGTTTTGATTTACGAGCTATTGGACGGTAAGCCTTGCAGAGAATATTTAGTTTCTGACATTTTATCAGGGTTTGACAAAGGAAGCCTTTCTATGAAGTAACTTCTTTTGTTTATTTTTCTTTGCTTCGTCTTCCTTATCAATATGGAGAGGAACCATTTAACTTGTAATGATAATTGGATAGAGTGCATCTATGAGGATAAAGAAAAACGACAACAACATACTAGTATAGTCTTACAAGTGGGGTCTAGGGAGTGTGGCTTTAACATGGATTATGCCCGTATAAGATGACAAATGTTGAGAGGTGCTTTATGGGCCCAAACCATGTTTATAGAGATGCATTAGGTGAACGTCAGTTTTCTCTGATGAGACCATATTTAGTATCATTAATTTGTCCTTCAAAGAATTGCAGCTAAATGCACTGGGACAGGTCCATAGATCCTCTTTGGACATGTCTTCTATTTGCTGATATTGAAATATCATGAGGATATCCCTTTTTAGGACAATATGCTGGGGTGCACAGAGTCGATAGAGAATGTATTCCTCTAGTGTGACTATTTACTAACATTTCAGTTCATAGATTTTACACCATCTATTGGCAATTTTTGGTCGCCTTTTGAGTCTGTCTATGGAAAATTAAGTACACTTATCTTCCAACAAGCAATTATTTACCTTGGAAGTTAGTGCAATTTGTATGTGCTACATGCTTTTGTGTCAAAAAAGAGTAAACCATTTTTTTCTTTATTTGTCTAAAATTGCAGAAATTATGGACTTTGGTTACCCTCAAAATCTTTCACCTGAAATCTTGAAACTCTACATTACTCAGGAAGGTGTCCGGTCATCCTTTTCATCCAAGGTTAGTTATTTTTTCTGTGCTTGCTTTCTTAGTATGACAAAAAAAAGTTGAACAATTGATTTATACTCCCTATGTCCCAAATTAATTGAATTTTTGAGGCTTTTTCTCAAAGTTCAAAATAGTTGAATTGTTCAAAGTTCAAGATGAATACTTTTTCCATATTTTCCCTTTCATTTATTGAAATTTCATATTTTCTAGGAGACAAATTACACTATATATTTATGGCTCCACAAAGTGTAATAGTGGATAGTATAGTTAAAATTGTCTTTGAATGCTTTTCTTAATATGTGTACACTGGCTCCCAAATTCAATTAAAATGGGACAGAGGGAGTATTATCCACCTGTTTGATCTACTTAATAAAATCATTTATGAGGGATATTACGCAGTGAGATAATAAATATGAATTTTGAGTTTAATATCAATCTGTGTTTCCCTTTACAATGCAACAAATGCAGCATGTAGATAAGCCAGTTCCAAATGCAACATTGCAAGTAACTGGTGCGGTCGGTTGGCGCAGGGAGGGTCTTGTTTATAAGAAGAATGAGGTGGTTTTTCTGTGTCTTTCTTAAAATTTCTAGAATATTATATCTTCCCTTGTATATCAGCATTTGATGAAGGTTTATATATCAACAGGTATTTCTGGATATTGTGGAGAGTGTTAATCTCCTTATGTCTTCAAAAGGTAGAAGTTTTTTAGTTTGGTAGGTGTCCCTTTTGCTGCCAGTTTTTGGTTGTCGGTTAATATATTATACTTGCAGGTAGTGTCCTCCGTTGTGATGTAACTGGAAAAGTTCTCATGAAATGCTTCCTTTCTGGAATGCCTGATCTGAAGTTGGGCTTAAATGATAAAATTGGTCTTGAGAAAGAGTCACAACTCAAGTCCCGTCCGACTAAGAGGTAGTGTCCGAATAATTGTCTGTTTCATCCATGCGATTATCTGTTGCATTCCTTCTTGTGCTAGTTGTTTCAGGAAACGTCACTTGAAGGGTAGTGACATCTGTATCATTTGTTTCTTGGAGAAAATGGAATTGTTTAGTTCTTTGAAACTCCTACTTTGACCTCATAAAGGAATAAAAATAATCATTTTCCCTGTCATTCATCTCCTCAGTAAATTTGCCTTGAAGATTAAAGATGATAATCCCACTTTATTGCGATTCTGTTTCTTTCAGTTGATTCTTCTTATCTGCAGATTTTCAATGATAACTGTCCTCAAACATGTGCAGTTTGGGTTCCAATAGTTTCAAATGCTACATGTTTTGGTAATTATTTCTGTTTATTAACATAGTATATTGCTCTGCTGCCTGGTGCAGCGGTAAAACTATTGAGCTCGATGATGTTACTTTCCACCAATGTGTAAATTTGACAAGATTCAACTCAGAAAAGACCGTTAGCTTTGTCCCGCCTGATGGTGAATTTGAATTGATGAAGTAAGTTCATACTTCTTTCTAAACATCTTTGTTTTCCCGGCTCTTTTTTCTTTTCCTCTCATCTCAAGCCAGGAGGCTGAAGCTGTGGTTTCTCATTTTATTCTAGTAGAAAATGCTGAAGTTCCTTGGAAAATGGTTTCTTGTTACAGTAAATTAATGGTACTATAGTTTATAACTATGGCAGCATAAAAAAGTCAAGTGTATCTGTGCCCCAGGAATATATTTGGGCCAACTTGTGTTCACCACGAGTCCATCACTGATTCACTGGGTGCTTGCTACATCCTCCCACCAACACAGTGATCGGATAACTCTATCTACCAAGGCTTTGATAGGTGGGAAGAAATTACCTAACATTTTCTTTTGCCTCTACTGCTATTTGAACCTTAGTTCCCTAGTTCATCCGAACTTCATTGACCATTATGTCACTCCCGTAAGTTTAGTAGAAGTTCTGGTATAACCAGCTTTGCCTCATAATTGTTGTCATGTTGCCTGGATATAAAACCTCTGCAACATTTGCACCATTTTCTATATCAACAACAATAATCCCTATGTGTCCACAAGTAGGTCCGGGGAGGATAGAGTGTGTAGACTTGTTACTTTTGAGAAGGTCTAGGATGTTTGCGGAAGACCCTTGGCTGAACAAACACTAAAAAAGAGACAATAACAAGTAGCAACAAACATAAACAACCACAAGATAATCAGAAATCGAAGAGATCAAACAAGTAGTGATAGAAATCTAAAAATAAGGGGAAAAAACAAATAATATTGACCTCTTGGAAAAGGGAACGACTACAAACTAACCTTTAATCCTTATCCTCGACCTCCACATCCTCCTACTAGAGGTCATGTCCTTGGTGAGTTGAAGTTGCATGATATTTTTCCTAATTACCTTACCCCAATTAGAAGATATTGAGTGGTTCTTATTGTGTGATGAGAAGATACCACCTAAATTTATAGAATGGTGGTTAGACCGTCTTTGCTTTATGGGGTGGAGTGCTAGCCAGTAAAAAACTCACATATTTAGAAGATGCAAATTGCGGAGATGAGGATGTTGAGATGGATGTGTGGACATATTAGGGGTGATAAGATTAGGAATGAGATCATTCGAGAAGTTAGGAGTGGCCTCTGTGGCAGACAAGATGAGAGAAACGAGACTGTGATGGTTTGGGCATGTGCAGAGAAGAAGTGCTGACTCTCCTCTTAAGAGGTGCGAGAGGTTAGATTTAGGGGTTACGTGGAGGGGTAGAGGTAGAGGTAGACCAAAAGAGTATTGGGGAAGGTGATTAGACAGGTATAGTGCAACTTCTTATCACCGAGGACATGACCTTAGATAGAAAGGAGTGGAGGCCGCGTATTAGGGTAGAAGGTTAATAGGCTAGTAGGGGTAGGGTGATGTCTGTCCTTGTGATATAGTAGGTTATTAGGATTAGTCGTATCTTTATATCTTGTGTTATTGTCCGTCTTTTAATTTGTTAGTTTTATTGTATTTATATATTATCATTTGCCGTCCACTTTAATCGTTTTTTTTGCATATCTAGTATCTTCTGCTTTTGGGGCTGATATTTTTTAGACGAGGATCTTCCGGAAACGTCACTATCTCTATGAGGTATTGGTAAGGTCTGCGTACATTTTACCCTCCCCAGACTCCACTTGTGAGATTTCACTGGGTATGTTGTTGTTGTACCTTACCCCAATATTTCTTAAGCCTACTATGACCAACCTCTCACACCATCTATCCGGGGCATTTATTCCTCTCCTCTTCACATGCCCAAACCATCTTAGCATCCCTTTCCGCATCTTATCTTCCACAAGGTCCACTCCTATCTTGTCCCGAATATCTTCATTTCTTAGTGTATCTCTCTATCCACCTCAACATCCTCGTCTCTGCCACTCACATATTTATGGACATGAGAGTTCTTGACTAGCCAACACTCTATTTTATATAACAAAGTTGGTATGACTGCCACTCGGTAGAAATTACCTTTAAATTTCGGTGGCACATTCCTGTGACACAGAACACTAGATGCTAACCTCCAATACTTGATAGGTGATGAATATGGATAATTTGCACCTATATTAAATTTGCACCCTGCCCCAATATGATGAGTGATAATCCTCGTCAATCCCCCCACTACCTTGGATTACTGACCCCATGTACTTTAAACTTCCTCTCTTAGGGAATGCCTTGTGTATCAAGCCCGATGTCCTCATCTGCTTCGTAGGACACATTGCTAAACTTGCACTCATGCAATCAGTTTTGGTCCTGTGCAACTTAAAACCTTTAGATTTCAAGAGGTCTGTTTCGAAACATCTAGCCTCGTGTTAACTCCTCCTTGCGTCTCGTCTATCAAAATTATGTCATATGCAAATAACATGCACCAAGGCACCTCTCCTTGAATATGATGCACTAGTATGTCCATAGTCAATGCAGATAAAAACAGGCTAAGAGTGTATCCATGGTGCAACCCCATTTAGTATCTTCTTTTGCTAATATTGATACAATGTGAAGCGTGACCCCTCGATTTAGTTTAAAATTGAATTTCTTGGTTTTATAATTGGTTATGTGAAATTAATGTCTGTTTTTTGATCCTTCGGGGTGACCCAGTGGTTTGGGCTTGGGGTTTCCATGTTGGAGTCTCAAGTACGAAACCTCTTGCCAGCGAAAGTAAGGGGTTTGTCTTCTGGGTCGAGCTCGTCGCACCGAGCTTGCCTAGTGTGAATTACCTCTCCTGTGTGGTTTGCGAGTTATTGCATAGGAGCAGGGGGATTACCCTATGCGCATCCAAAAGATAGCAGCTACGGGTTTTCCTTGTCATAATAAAAAAATTAATGTCTGCTTTCTAATGGAGTATTCATCTCATTTTTTATGCAATCAAGAATTTTATATTGGATATTGCAGCATCCTGATAAATCAAAAAGTATTCTTTCTCCTCCTAGTCAATTTGTACACGTTCCCACACATAATTCATAACATGTGTTCCCAACTCTTAACTTGATAATTTGTGGAGAATTTCAAGTATTGTCAGAACTGCTTGAGAAGTCTAACAAGATACTCGATGAGAAAGATGCACTAGGAAAAAAAAATCCCAAATTTCTCTGAACAATATAAATTGAAATAGTTTAACCTTTGAAGTGATGGAGCAAGTGTCAACTCTGAGATAGTGTAAGGTCTTGATGCATTCTACCTTCCCAAACCCCACTTTGTGGGACTAACTGGATATGTTGTTTTACTTGGAAAGTGATAATGACCAGCGTATAGATAGTGTGTTGGCTGTTGAGCTCAAAATATGGATGCCACTCGATTGTAAGAGGTTCAGATTATACCTATTTTCTTTTGAAACTGGTAACATGTATTCAGATCATGGGTATACTTTTATATAATAGTGCCTGATATTGTTAAACCGTTTATCCTCAGGTACCGCATTACTGAAGGAGTAAATCTTCCTTTTCGTGTATTACCAACTATCAAAGAATTAGGCCGTACACGTATGGAAGTGAATGTTAAGGTTTGATATGGAATGGATTTTATTTTAAACGTCAATTTGTGTTTATATGATCTACTGTTGCTAACTTTGATTGTTTTTCAGGTTAAGAGTGTGTTTGGTGCAAAAATGTTTGCTCTTGGAGTAGTTATTAAAATTCCAGTGCCAAAGCAAACTGCCAAAACAAACTTCCAGGTGACGTCAGGGAGAGCAAAGTATAATGCAGCCATTGACTGTTTGGTATGGAAGTGAGTATTCAATTGCTTAATCATGGTTGGCGTGTTTCTTGAATATTTGGTCAAGTATAGTGGAACCTTCTTGTTTTTGTTTGTCCATAGTTTACCTGAACAGTAGGATAAGACGATAATTCAATGTTAACACTTCTCTTCCTATTGTGGCTAACTGGAGGAGTTAAATGTGCCTAAGGCCAACTGAGTGTAATATAAAAATCCAGATGGAGGAGAATAGTTTCACCAGGTCTTGGTTTTATAGCGTAACTGATGGCGCAATTGTTTGGAAAATCCTATATGTTTATTTCTTCCCAATTGGTTTTCCTTCATGTGTTGAACAAAAAAGAGGCAGCCTGGTGTACAAAACATCCTGCCTAAATGCAGGGTCCGTGGAAGGGCCGTACCCCAAGGGGTAGCCCACCTTAATGCAAGCATTAGTGGCTACTTCCACGGCTCAAACCCGTGACCAATAGGTCACACAGACACAACTCTTCATGTTTAAATTTGAATATACCTAAAAGTTTCTTTTAGTAGAGCATACGGAGGTGTGTTTACTTTTATTTTGCTAGACTTAATAGCTTATTGTTAATACAATTAAATAGTGTAATGACTATGTCCTATTTTTGACAGAAGGCATATAGCTGTTTTTGTACATTCTTCTGCAATAAGGCTAGTTTCTAAACATAGAATCTTCAATATGGACAACTTGGTGCAGGATACGAAAATTTCCAGGGCAAACTGAGTCAACATTGAGTGCTGAGGTTGAGTTAATTTCGACAATTGCAGAGAAGAAGTCCTTGACTCGGCCACCAATTCAGATGGAATTTCAGGTAAATATTTTCCTTCTTGAGAGACCTGATAACTGTGTTCTTTCACTGTTGACGAGTTTCTTTATCCCTTGAATGGATCTTTTGGAGGGGGTTTGGATTGGAGTGGGTGAGGGCGGGTGGGGTTTTGAGTCATTGCAGGGTGTAGTTCTTGTAGGTTATGGTTTTAAAGAACCATTCAACTGTGTTTCATCACATTTATTCTATTAACTCTAGAGTACATGACCAATTCCTTATTCTTTGCAGGTTCCCATGTTTACAGCATCTGGATTGCGTGTTCGGTTTCTCAAGGTATGTTTGTCAAACCTACAACTCAGTAGTGGTGTTCTTTTGGTATGAAAATTCAGCTTCTTCACCTAGTTAGGTTTTGTGCAGGTGTGGGAGAAGAGTGGCTACAACACAGTTGAATGGGTTCGTTATATCACCAAAGCTGGTTCTTATGAGATTAGGTGCTAAGGCGAAACAACTTACGTGAGTTATAGGGTGTCATTGATATATAACCAGTGCAAACTACTCTCTTTGAGGGATGCAATCATACGAACACTTGTGCACCGGATTCTGTCAGGACTTTAAATATGCTTGGCGAGAATGTTATTAGGATGGGCTACCCGCAGAGAGTTCTCGTGTTTCATCCTGTGTTTGACACCACCTAGTTTGGAATTGCGGCAGAGCTTGATCATCTTTTCTTTTTTCTTTTGTTGTGGTGGTGAGTTCTTTATGAGAACTTAGAAGAGGCCTTTTGTTCATGCTTAGTTTGTTTCATATCTCTTTCCACAAAAGTTGCTGTATCTTGTCTGGTTCCTGGAAATGAATTTATTCAACCCTTTTGACTTCTCCTTTGACATTTTTCTCCAAATCTCACATATCCTCTATCTATATCTGTAACAACTTTGAAACTCTCGTTTGCCTGTTATGTGTCTGGAACATCCACTATCAATGATTCACACACATTTCTTGTATAATTTCTTGTTGTGGTCTTTACTAAAACAACAAAATTAATCCCTTTTGGGTACTCAAAAGTATTTTTGGGTCCTAGATTGTTGATACTTGTTTCTCCTAGAGCTGAATTGTTGGGTTTCAAATCCAGTTTCGCAGGTGAGTTTTTTTTTTTTTTTGGCAAATTATAGTTGAAGGATTTATGACTCAAATCAGCGGGAGAGGCTTGGTTCTTCTTCAAATAAGTCAACTTTGATTTGGCTTGTTTTGAGAAGAATTTGTCAGTCCTTTTCTTTGGCAAATTTGATGTATTCATCAATTAATTTTTGAAATTTTTCTATGACCAAAACAAGAGAAGCTTAATTTTTTGAGAAAAATGGGTTCGGAGCTCTGACACCCACATAATAGATGGGTTAACCCATGAAAAACTAAGAAATTCGCATGATTCTTGTTCTGAAGCCTATAAAATGCTCCCAAGTGACGTTCGCGGCCATCGGGCCTATTGAGACTCTTGTTGAGTTTGTTACGGACGAGTACGTGGAATTTTTTGAGAAAAATGGGCTTGAGCCCTAGCACACCCAGAGTTCGTGGGCTAACACCTACGAAAAACAATCAAAATTGCTCGATTCCTGTTCCTTGACTCATAAAATGCTATCAGGCGTCCTCCAACGCCATCAAGCCACACGGGACTCTTGGCGGGCTCGTTATGGATGGGTCGATTTAATTTTTCATGAAAATAGGACCCGAGCCCTCGGTAGCCCCAGAAATTGGGAGCTAACACCCACGAAAAATTATCAAAATCATCTGTTTCCTATTCCTTGACCCATTAAATGCTACCGGGCGTCCTCCGACACTTCTGAGACACCTGGGACTCTTGGCAGGCTCGTTACGGACCCCTCAGTATAATTTTTAGGGAAAGTTGGCCTCGAGCGCCGGGCAGCGCTAGGAATCGTGGGCTACACCCACGAAAAAGGACTCAAATCGCTTGTTTCCTATTCCTTGGCCCACAAAATCCTACCAGGCGATCTTAATTGCCGTTGGGCCACTTGGGCCTCTTGCTGGGCTCGTTACGGACCCCTCGGTATAATTTTTCTGAAAATTTAGCCCTAAGCCCCGGCAACGCCAGGAACCGTGGGCTAACACCCACGAAAAAGGGCCAAAATCGCTGTTTTCTGTTCCTTGGCCCAAAACATCCTACGAGGCGATCTCCAATGTTGTCGACCACCTAGAACTCTTGCCGAGTTCAATACGGACTCCTCGATATAATTTTTGGGTAATTTGGCCTCGAGCAGCGGGCAGTGCTAGGAACCGTGGGCTAACATCCACAAAAAAGACCCAAATCGCTTGTTTCCTGTTCCTTGACCCATAAAATCCTACAAGGCAATCTTCAATGCCATCGGGATACCTGGGCCTCTTGCCGGGCTCTTTACGAACCCCTCAGTATAATTTTTTAGGAAAGTTGACCCCGAGCAGCACTAGGAACCGTGGGCTAACACTCACGAAAAAGGGCCCAAATCGCTTGTTTCCTGTTCCTTGACCCATAAAATCATACCAAGCGATCTCCAATGCTACCGGGCCACTTGGGCCTCTTGCCGGGCTCATTACGAATCCATCGGGATAATTTTTTGGGAAAGTTGGCACCGAGCCTTGGGCAGCGCCAAGAATCGTGGGCTAACACCGACGAAAAAGGGCCCAAATCGCCTGTTTCCTGTTCCTTGGCCCATAAATCCTACAAGGCAATCTTCAATGTCACCGGGCAACCTGAGCCTCTTGCCGGACTCGTTACGGACCCCTAGATATAATTTTTTGGGAAAGTTGGTCCCGAGCCCCGGGCAGCGCAAGGAACCGTGGGCTAACACACACGGAAAAGGGCCCAAATCGCCTGTTTCCTATTCCTCGACCCATAAAATCTTACCAGGTGATCTCCAATGCCATCGAGCCACCAGGGCCTCTTATCGAGCTCGTTACAGACCCCTTGGTATAATGTTTTAGGAAAGTTGGCCCCGAGCTCCATGCAACGCTAGGAACAGTGGGCTAACACCTATGAAAATGGGCCCAAATCGCTTATTTCCTGTTCCTTGGCCGATAAAATCCTACCAGACGATATCCAATGCCACCGGGTCACCTGGGACTCTTGCCGGGATCTTTACGGATCCCTCGGTATAAGTTTTCATGAAAGTTGGCCCCGAGCCCCAAGCAGCGCCAGGAACCGTAGGCTAACACCCACAAAAAGGATAAAAATTGCCTGTTTCCTGTTCCTTGGCCCATAAAATTCTACCAGGCGATGTCCAATGTTGTCGAGCCACTTAGGCCTTTTTCTGGGCTCGTTACAGACCCCTCGTATAATATTTCAGGAATATTGGCCCCGAGTCCCGGGCAGCGCCAAGAACCGTGAGCTAACACCCACGAAAAAGGGCCCAAATCGCCTGTTTCCTGTTCCTTGGCCCATAAAATCCTACCAGGCGATCTCCAATGCCTTCGGGACACTTGTGCCTCTTTTAGGGCACGTTATGAAACCCTCAGTATAATTTTTTGGGAAAGTTGGCCCCGAGCCTCGAGCAATGGTAAGAACCGTGGGCTAACACCCACGAAAAAGGGCTCAAACCGCCGATTTCCTGTTCCTTGACCCATAAAATCCTACCAGGCAATCTCCAATGTCGTCGGGCCACCTGTGCCTCTTGCCGGGCTCGTTATGGACCCCTCGGTATAATGTTTCAAGAAAGTTGGCCTCTTGCCCCAGGCAGCGCCAGTAACCGTGGGCTAACACACACAAAAAATGGTCTAAATTGCCTATTTCCTGTTCCTTGGCCCATAAAATCCTACTAGGCGATCTCCAATGCCGCCGGGACACCAGGGCCTCTTGCTGGGCTCATTATAGACCCCTCAGTATAATATTTTAGGAAAATTGACCTCGAGTCCTGGGAAGCGTCGGGAAGCGTGGGCTAACACCTACAAAAAGGCCACAAATAACTTGTTTCCTGTTCCTTGGCCCAAAACATGCTACCAGGCGATCTGCAATGCCGCCGGGCCACCTGAGCCTCTTTTCGGGATCTTTACGAATCCGTCGATATAATTTTTGGGAAAGTTGGCCCCGAGCCCCGGGCAGCGCCAGGAATCGTGGGCTAACACCTATGAAAATAGGCAAAAATTGCCTATTTCCTGTTCCTTGGCCATAAAATTCTATCAGCCAATCTCCAATGTTGTTGGGCCACCTAGGCCTCTTACTGGGCTCGTTACGAAATCCTCGGTATTATTTTTTAGGAAAGTAGGCCCCGAGCCCCGGGCAACGCCAAGAACCATGGGATAACACCCAAATAAAAAGATCCAAATCGTCTGTTTCTTGTTCCTTGTCCTATAAAATCCTACTAGCTGATATCCAATGCCGCTGGTCCACCTGGACCTTTTGACGAGCTCGTTAAGAACCCCTCAATATAAGTTTTTGGGAAAGTTGGAACTGAGCCCCGGGTAGCATAAGGAACCATGGGCTCACACCCACAAAAATGACCCCAAATCGCCTGTTTCTTGTTCCTTTGCCCATAAAATTCTACCAATAGATCTCCAATGACGCCGAGCGACCTAGGCCTCTTCCCGGGGTCGTTACGGACCCCTAGGTATAATTTTTCAGCAAAGTTGGCCCCGAGCCTTAGAAAGTGCCAGACACAGTGGGCTAATTCTCACGAAAAAGGGCCCAAAATCGCCAGTTTCCTATTCCTTGGCCCATAAGATCCTACCAGGCGATCTCCAATGCCGTCATACCTCCAAGGCCTCTTACCGAGCTCGTTACGGTCACCTCAGTATAATACTTTGGGAAAGTTGGCCCCGAGCCCCGGGCAACGCTAGGAACTGTGGGCTAACACCCACGAAAAAGGGCCAAAATTACCTGTTTCTTGTTCCTTGGCCCATAAATTCCTTCTAGGCGATCTCCAATGCTACCGGGAAACCTAGGGCTCTTGACGGGCTCATTATGGACCCTTTGGTATAATTTTTCAGGAAAATTGGCCCCGATCCCTTAGCAGCGACAGGAACCGTGAGCTAAAACCCACGAAAAGGGCCCAAATCGTCTGTTTCCTATTCCTTGGCCCATAAAATCCTACTAGGTGATCTCCAATGCTGCTAAGTCACCTGGGCCACTTGACGGGATCGTTATGGACCCCTCGGTAGATTAATTTGAGAAAATTAGCCCCGAGCCCCAGGCAGCGCCAGGAACCGTGGGCTAACACCCACAAAAAACTGCCCAAATTGCCTGTTTCTTGTTTCTTAGCCATAAAATATAGCAGGCCATATCCAACCCCGGTGGGCCACCTGGGCCTCTTTCTTGGCTCATTACGAACCTCTCGATATAATATTTTGGGAAAGTTAGCCCCGAGCCCTGGGTAGCACCAAGAACCGTGGGTTACAACCTACGAAAAACTGCCCAAATCGCCTGTTTCTTGTTCCTTGGACCATAAAATACTACCAGGACATATCCATCCCCGACGGGCCACCTGGGCCACTTGCCTGGCTCGTTACGGACCCGTGGTATAATTATTTGGGAAAGTTGGCCCCGAGTCCCGGAAAACGCCAGGAATCGTGGGCTAACACCCACGAAAAATTGTCGAAATCGCCTGTTTCTTGTTCATTGGCCAATAAAATACTACCAGGCCATATCCAACCTCGGCGGACCACATGGGCCTCTTTCTTGGCTCGTTACAGACCCCTCGATATAATTTTTTAGGAAAGTTGGCCTCGAGCCCCGGGCAACACCAGTGGGCTAACACCCACGAAAAACTGCCCAAATTGCCTGTTTCTTGTTCCTTGGCCCATAAAATACTACCAGGCCATATCAAACCCCGGAGG
>JBCEWC010001717.1:0-38853 GCA_038996855.1 Solanum aculeatissimum | reverse complement strand
ATAAAAGCGAGTAACGTGTTGTTAGATGGTGAATTAAATGGAAGATTAGGAGATTTTGGGCTAGCAAGATTGTATGACCATGGGACCGATCCTCAAACTACTCACGTCGTTGGAACTCTTGGATACCTTGCTCCAGAGCATACAAGAACAGGCAAAGCCACAACCAGCACTGATGTATATTCATTTGGGGCATTTTTGCTTGAGGTGGCTTGTGGGAGAAGGCCAATAGATCAAAGGGTGCCGGACGAGGACATCGTTTTGGTTGACTACGTATTCTCCTGTTGGACAAGAGGTGATATTCTTGAAGCCATTGATCCAAACTTGGGGAATAACTATGTAAAAGAAGAGGTTGAGTTGGTACTGCAACTTGGACTATTATGCTCTCAGACAGAACAAGCAGCTAGGCCAAATATGAAGCAAGTGTTGATGTATTTAGAAGATGCCCTGCCTTTGCCAGAGTTATCACTGATGGAAACTTCAAATATTTGCTTAACTTTTGCAGGCTATGATCATTTTACAATGTCATGCCCTTCTTCCGCTACTGACTCCCTTCTCTCCGGTGGTCGATGACTCTGGCGAAATCTTAATATTTCCTACTGGAAATAAAACTTGTTATATCAGCTATATATGTTCCACCTAAGGTTACTTGGTTCATTCAGGCATTTGGAATAAATTTTTTCTTTGGTTTGATCATTTAAGCTTATGTACTAGTTTTGCTTCTTGAATAGGAAAGAAGACTACGAGAATAGTCAAGTTGATTCATTCCTCAGATAATCACTCAACTAACAATTATTATCTCATAAAGTCACTTTCTTTGTTCAAGAAAATTGAAATCAAGAAAAAAAGTGATGTTATGAGATACTAACTACTATTGGTTAAGTGATCATATGTGAAACCAACTCGAGAAAGTCCCAGTGTCCTCTTCATAAAAATTAGATTTTCTACTTGGAAAATTAAAAATGATTTCTCATTGACAATATTTCTCCTAAAAAATGACTATATTTATTTAGTTTTTGCTATGTCCTTTGTCATTGACTTGACTTACAACATGTTTTAATTGGTGTGGAAATAGTCACATATTGTAGTCTTTCCACACAGCTAAGTAAAGAAAATTTTCCTGACCATATAGTGTAAATAAAGAATAGTACATGGCTACAAAGTTTGACTATCATTACCAAGAAATTATGACAGTGAAAAAATCATAAGAATTGGCTTAAAAGGTGTTCATCATATATATGGAGGTCGATGATTAGGGTTGAAGACTAGCATGTAATCGAACGTTGTCTAGATTTCCCTATCAATATTAGTATTATTACTGATCTCCTACTATCTTATTCTTCATTTTTTCTTTTTTGTATTACTTATTATTACTGTTCTTTTCTCCATTATTTTTAGCATGACTTCTTCACTACTATATTTCCTTTTCATATTGTTCTCTTTTATATATGCGTTACTTGGGCCGAGGGTCCATCAAAAACATCCCACAAGGTAGGGGGAAGACTGCGTATATTTTACCATACCTACACCCCACTTGTGGGACTACACTAGGTATTATGTTGTTGCTAAGTTCTGATGAATTGTTGAAAGTTTTTTTAGCCAAGTTTTTCATGATTGTGGCCTTGATTGTGCCTGCTGTTTTTGTTCTTGCAAGCGCTGAAGACCTTGGATTCATCCAAATTGGCTTCAATAGAGCAAATTTGAGTCATGACGGCATAGCACAGTTGACATCAAATGGCCTATTACAGCTAAGAAATACTTCTAGGTTGCTAAGTTAGGAGATTTTGGCGTTGCAAGATTGTATGATCACGGGAGCTATCCATTCACTTTATAGTGGTATACAAAGAATATGAATTTCTCGCGTTCTTCTTTTTGTACAGTGTTAGTTAATGAGATTACACGATCGTGGTTCTAATCCTCCTGGACTGTTGAAAAAAAATTAAAACTACATGGCTTACGCGATAAAAGATATTCTTATTGCATGCTTCTCTGTGTAACATAATGCATATAACGAGGCACACACAGAGAATTTACAGCCTTTAATGTATACAAATCCAAAAAAAATAAAACAATGAAGAATGTACAAAATCCTATATACAATCTATCAGTTAATGTGCATGGACTTCTTCAGTTAGCAGAATCCTTCTACCTAGCATAAGCCACTCTCTTGACATTGCTATTTTCTTTACAAAAATAGGAGTTGATCCTAAGATGCACGTCCAATTCCCCGAGGCATTTTCTTTGAGCTAGAGTCTTCAACATCTTTCAACTGATAGTAGTGAGGAGCAATTTCTACAAGCCATTCCAGTTTCAGTTCAGTAACCTGCCGCATATACTCCTTGCTCGTCAAGACCAGCTCATGGTAGACAACCCATCTAGGAAGTTCCTGTGCTAAACCTGAGCTGGGGTGAATGTTAACTGTTTGGGGATGTTTAACAGTTCGATAAGATCCAGTCTTTTGTAGTCTTGCTGAGTGTGGGAAAAATCCTGATGTTATACACTTCTTTATAGCTTCCAAGTCATTAACATTTGAAGTTGATTCAATTTCCACTCTTTCAAGCAGGCCTTCTAATTGATCTCGGATATCCCTAGCTCTCTTCATGCTTCGGACCTGAATGTAGTTATCGTAGCACCACTGTGTTGAAAAGTTTGTCTCCTTCCAGGAGTTGTAAACCTTTAACAGAGCGATATGATCTCCCATGTTGCCTGTATGAAAATTCAAACGTGCATTGTCAGCGTGGACTTGTTTGTCCTTTGGACGATAGAATATTGAATTCCCCACAGAAAGCATTGCAGCAATACTTATTATTTCATCAGAACACCTGTATTTGTCAGAGGCAACGATCATTTTGGACAACATAGGATCTAGAGGAAACTCGGCCATTCTTCTACCTACTGTTGTTAACTCACCAATCTTATTAAGGGCACCAGGGGCAAAGAGAAGTTCCAGTGCTTTAAATAAAGCTTCTGATGGTGGAGGGTCCATGAAGTCAAAATTCAACAACTCGATAATCCCGTGGCTCTTGAGAGTAAGCACAACATTTGCAAGGTTGGTTCTTTGTATTTCCGGGACTGTGTTGTCAGCCAAATCATTCATGTAGTTATGTGCAGTGTATAATCGAAAGCATTTTCCAGGACCTGTTCTTCCAGACCGACCAGCTCGTTGGTTGGCAGAAGCCTTGGATATAGGAGTGACCTGTAATGACTCCATACCTGTTCGAGGGTTGTAAGACTTCATCTTAGCAAATCCTGGATCAACAACATATTTAATCCCATCGATTGTCAATGATGTTTCAGCAATATTTGTAGCAAGGACAACTTTACGAGCCCCTTCAGGAGTGGGCTCAAATATCTTGGCTTGTAATTCTGTTGGCAGGTTTGCATATATTGGGCAAATTATCAGCTCACCGATTTTTGAACCTAGACCCCTTATCCAATGCTTAATGATCTCTTCCGCAGTTTCAATCTCCTCCTGCCCTGTCAAAAAGATTAGTATATCTCCAGATGGTTGAGTTACATGGATTTGAAGAGCAGTGACTGCTGCTGCATCCATGTAATCCGCCTCTGGAGCTTCCGTATAGTGTATCTCAACTGGAAACCGCCTTCCAGGAATTTTAAAAATTGGAGCACAGTCGAAATAATCACTGAACTTCTCTGCATCTAGAGTGGCACTTGATATAAGCAACTTCAAGTCAGGTCGAAATCGGGCTACATCCTTAACTAACCCAAACAAAATGTCAGTGGAAAGCGTCCTTTCATGTGCCTCATCAATCATAATAACACTGTAGCTGGCAAGATCAGGCTCAGCAAGAAATTCTCGCAGCAACATCCCATTGGTCATATACTTCAGAATCGTTTTTTCAGATGTGCAGTCCTCGAAACGTATAGAGTACCCAACTTCATTACCAAGCTTGACTCCCATTTCATCAGAAACGCGTGCAGCAACACTTATAGCTGCAACTAATCCAATCTTCCCACGTTTGGTAGACCCCGCCTCGTGTAGATACTGTGGTATTTGAGTGGTCTTCCCAGAGCCCGTTTCTCCAACAATAACAAGAACCTGATGATCATTAATAGCTTGAAGCAGATCATCCCTGTAGGCATAAATTGGAAGACTCTTCCTATCCTCCTGAAGTTTTCCAAACACTGATTTTTCTATTGGAAGCTCTTGATCAACGTCAACATTAACACCATCAATTACCGAATCCTTAATGAACTCAATTTGGTCTTCGAACACAAACTGATAGTCCTCGGATCTCGACTCTCTATTTTTTGCCCCAAATTTAAGTTTAGCCTTGGCAATTTGTTGTTCCTCCCATGCTTTTTGCTCTGAAGTAGGTTTCATCATTCTATCATCATCCAAATCTCTGTCAATCTGCGAAGCCACGGAGAATCTCTTATCCTGATTTACACTACCTTCCTGATCATACGATTCAGGCATTCTATACTCATTCATGTAATCAATATCTTCCGATTTCTTCTTACATAATTCATATACCTTTTGTTTGTGTTAATTCGCATCTCTCTGCTTCTGTCAAATTCACTCCCTTAAACAGGTACTCCTCGTCTACAATTTCGTCTCTGAGTTCATCTAGAATCTTCTGCTCCCTTCTCTTCAAGTATTCTCGTCTCGAATTTTTCCTTATAGTTCCAATTTCACACTCACTAAACCTCCTGATTTCGTCTTTTCTCTCTGTCAACTTTCTAGTCCCTGCAGCATCTCGCTTTCTGATCCGTTGTTCTAACTCCTCCTTCTCTCTTTGATCCTGAAGAATCTCTTCTTCGTCATTGAAAGTTCGTCCTCTAACCCGTCTAATATCTTCATCCTCACAGGCATCAACTGCCCTCTTCCGGAACTTCCTTTTACGGGGCGTAGAATTACTTTCAGCGTTAACATTATCATTATCGCGATCAAACGCCGCCATTGTTGCAGCTGAATTTTCCAACAGAGTTTAATGAAGGGCACGGTCTCACGCTTTTAATATAGTACAACAAATACAAATTCTATTAGGATTGGGAAGTCATTATTTCTTAATCCTATAACAAAAAGGATTCCAATTTCCCAAATATATTTGGGGGTAATTTTTTTTTATTATTATTATACTTGGTTTTTTTAGATACAAAATTTTAAAATAAAAGATTTTTTTTAAAAAAAATTGTATTTTAAAATAGGTGAATATTATTTATAATCATTCTCACAGTGTCTCTTTTAGTCTTGACATTTTCAATTAGCCAACAAAAAAGTTTACCATTCAACTTACTCCTAATAGATTGTACCAAAATTTTCCTTTGTTTTGTAATGCGTCTTTCCTCCTTTTCTCACTTTGGAAAGATTTTTTTGTATTTTCATATGATGGCCTGGTTGAGAGAGTACGATATATTGGTGTAAAAATTTCTTTTTTGTGTGTGTGAGCTTGGTTTACAATACATCAGGTATGTCCACTTGTTTTTCTGTTCAAGTTTTAGTTCAAATTTAAGGAAGTTTAGATTCTTATTGCCACTACTTAGCATACACTATTTTAAAGGATTAAATGGTTCATTTTTCTTAACTTTATGTGAGTTAGGTTCTTTACACAAAGACGTGCCTCACCTTGTTCTTTACACAAGGATGAACTCAAATATCTCTTTGAAAAGGCGGCACCCACTTGCCATCCACGCTCAAACTAGAAAACACACTTTCAAGATTTAGGCAGAGTTTTGATTATGTCTAGTCTTATCCAACGTATATAGCAATGAACTTTGTCTGCCACCATTAAATATGATAGAAAAATGCTTAATTTGTAGTTCATGACACAATGGAACACCTTAGACAAGTTGTTGAGGATTCGTCATTGTCCCCTTCGGTTGTTGGCTCCACACCGCTCCCCCTACTTGTGTGTCTGTGTCGATGAAGGTTTTAAGTTTGGATAGAGAGCCCAAATCAAATATATATTTGGCACGGGGAATCCCTTCACAACAAATTCAATAAAAACATCACTAGCTTTATATCCAAATTTGGCAACTCTGGCTCTTCTTATTCAGGGTCCTCTAGAATCGCAAAATAGTTGTACATATCTATGAAACACTATTTGCTCCAAGCTTCATGTTGCTAGAATGATATTCCTGAATTTTGATGTTGAGTGCTTTTAATTACTTGCCGCTTTTTTCTTGTAGGGCATCGAGTAATAGTGGATTCAGAAATTTTACTAAAGAGGTTCAAAAAAAAAATTATAGTGTTCAGATTTTGCACTTAAAACCTCAAGGTAAATTTGAACCCCTAAACCACCACCAAGCAAGCCTCTAACCTTGATTTAGGGGATTCAAAATCTATAGATATACACCAAAATTTAAAATAACATTTATATACAATATAATATTTTGTCGAGGGAAATTTGGTGAACACACTTGCTTCCTCCTAGATCGCCCCTGGTGTCAAGCTCCCAAACAAGTGTAACACATTACAGAAATTCTAGTGCAAAGTGTTCACGGCGGGAGGTAGGAGGCAACTAGGACGGGCCAAAAAGAAGGACTAACTAGCATGTTGGCAAACTTCCAAAGGAGTGCACATGATATTTTATGCGAATCCCAAATCGAAAATGGGATAGATAACTAGGAAAGTGAAGAGCAGCACAAGTTTAACATGGAATACGCTTTGACCTTGATAATAGCATAACCCTAGTGACAAGCTGTTGGGTTGACGGATGATACGTGCCATGGGGTTTAGGATAGGGAAAATAACACTTATAACTAGGGATGGCAATGGGGCGGTGCGGGGCGGGTTGAAATAATAATTTTTAAAACTAATAATTGTTGAAATGTCAACTAAAAATAGTAAATTAGTGAAAAATTGAAAAAAATTATGAATTCTAATTTTTCATATTAAATTTAATTAAAAAATAAAAGAACTTAAAAATTTAAGCGGGGCGGGTTTATGCGGGGCGGGGCGGGACGGTTTAAAAAAATTGCGGGTTAAGCTCAACCCGCCCCGCACCCGCCCCATTGCCATCCCTACTTATAACTCAAAAGGAAAATTATTTATAAGCGGTTATTCTTTTACTTTTATACCCCTAATTTTTATTTACTCTCGCAGGTTTGATGCCATGAGAGTGTGTATATACTTTGATAATATCAAGAAGGAAGAGATGATGCTTTAATGAAACTAATTAATATCATCAAAATATATATACACTCTGATGGCATCAAAGAGGAGGAAGCAGTGTTTTAGCAAAACGCTACTCATTTACTCCCTGATACCATTAGAATATATATACTATGATGTCATCAAGGAGAGGAATATTCAGTGCTTCAATGAAAAGACTGCTCAATTACGGTTTGGTACCGTTAGAGTATATAGATAACTATCAGAATTTAATAAATAAAATTGTGACTTTAATAATTTTCTCTTAATTGTTTCTTATTTATTTTCTTAAAAAAGAGTCCAATCTTATATGATACCGATAGGGTATCAATATACTAATGGAGTATCACTGAGAATTAAGCTCAGTCCTATAAGATATCTGTATGGTGTCAATATACTGACGGCATATCACATATTAGTGATGTCGATGTCATGCGCGAAATAAGAAAGGAGAAAGTGAGGTAAGCGAGTAAATAATCTGGGCTGAGTCCATTTTTTATAAATAGTTTCACAATTATACCCATCTGGTGTAGTTTTCCCTTTAGGTTATGACAGTCAGAGTACTTTGAGGTTACAGTTTATCATTGTTAACAGGCAAAGTCATGAACTCATAAAAGATTTACCAACTGAGGAAGGCAATTATAGAGCCCTTCATGACAAGTACTTGTCATACTTTTGTCTCATTAGAATACAAGTATCTGAAAGAAGCCAATGAATGAGTTGATTCCTATGAACCAATGCTAAGCCTTAAACCACTCGACCATCTCACCTACATAATGATTATGACCCATAAAACCGAGTGAATAGCCCGCTAATCATAAATATGAAGAAAAAGAAGAATTTTCTAAAGAAGGAAAGTGTTTATGCCTGTATATTGTTCCATTCTAATGTTATGGAACTGTTCTATTACGCGCTTCATGTGTAGACAAATTCTACAGGATAATGATCAGCCATTGCTGAAACCATGATTAACTTATGAATTTGATAATTCTCATCTTATGCATTGGAAGTAAAACTATAAAATCAGGATACCATAGCTGATATCTTGGATATTTCTCAATAAAATGTTTCAAGTATTGAGTTCTGTATCGGAGAAGAACGTTTATAGTTTTCCATCATAAGCTATGCTAATTTACCAGCCTCAATACATTAGTAATCATCATGAATCATCTGCCACCAGAGAGAAAGGAGTCTGTTACAGATGGAGAGCCGGAATATACATTACCCAAAGGAGATGAACATGACTTGACAAAATCATCAAAACCTATGCGATGGGCAAATGTTAGGTTAGCTGATGAAACACCAAGTTGTGATAACTCTGGTAAGGCCACAACACCATCCAAGAACAACAAGATTTGTCGCATGGTTGGCCTACGCGAGGGCTCTGAATGAGAACAGAACAAGCCTAACTTTAAGACTAACTCCACTTGCCCTGGAACAAAATCAATGCCTATGTTTGGATCAATAGCATCAAGAATATTACCCCTATTCCAGCACGAGAACACCCAATCGACCAAAATAAAATCATCACCAGCTTGTCTTGGCTGTATCGGCCTCTTACCACAGGCAACTTCAAGCAGAAAAGCCCCAAATGAAAATACATCACTACTAGGTGTTGCCCTGCCTGTTCTAGTATGCTCTGGTGCAAGGTAACCAAGAGTGCCAACAACACGAGTAGATTGAGGATCAGTCCCATGACTATATAGCTTCGCAAGTCCAAAGTCTCCTAACCTGCCATTCAGTTCCCCATCTAACAAGACATTGCTGGCCTTAACATCTCTATGAACCACTACGTGATCACATTCTTCATGTAGGAAAAATAGTCCTGAGGCTACACCTCTAATAACTCTAAATCTTTGATTCCAACCGAGGGTGAATCTTGGTTGTTCGTATAAATACTTGTCTAGGCTTCCATTACACATGTATTCATAAATCAAAAGCAACTCTCGTTTTCGCCTGCAATAACCCAGAAGTGGTACTACATTCCTGTGTTGCATACGACCTATGCTTACAATCTCCGAAACAAATTCCTTCATCCCTTGTCTTGATTCATGAGATATCTTCTTTACTGCTATCTCAAGTTTGGTGTTAGGCATCACTCCTTTATAAACTTTACCAAATCCTCCAACTCCCAACAACTCCTTTTCTCTGAATCCCTTAGTAGCTGTGTACAAATCCTTATACTTAAACCTTTGCAGTGTATAGTCACGTTCCCAATCTTCAAGAATTTCTTCAAACTTCTTCCTTCTTATATAATAAACCATCACTGAAATAGCTGCAACAAGTGAAACCAACGAGATTACAGGCAAACCAATCGTGAGAAATCTTGATGCCTCTTCATGCCTAAGACGAGGAAGATTAGGAAGTTGAGAGAGTTCTTGAGCTTTCCCATTAGTCCTAAAGCTCCATCCCAAGATATAATGATCTGTTGGGACTGAACCAGTCGACGATGAAAAACCAACATACATATTCTGATTAAGAATCGACGAAAGATCATATTTCAAAGCCAAAAGTGGTCTAACTGGTTTTTCCATTTGTAATTGAGCTACTGTTACATTAATTTGCTTAGTACTTCCATCATAATCAATCCAAACTTGCATTGGCTGGCCACTAATTAAAGTCAAGTTATGAAACAAACCAGTATGATCATCAAAATAACCTGCTGTTTCAACTGCTACTGACCTCAATCCATTTATATCAATTCCAACATGATTGTCATTGATATCGCCAAAATCCTCGCTATAGATTGTATCGAGCTCAACTCCAACGACATGGTTTGATCTATTCCCATTATTGGCAGAGTTAAAAAGGCCAAGATAGTGATTTGCCAAACTCCCTTGAAGTCTTCTCCGTGGCGCGATAACAAAAGCTAGTCCATGACCACTCAAATTTCCATAATCAGACGTTATCGCAAACACAAAGGTTGTGGAGAAAGAAAATACATTACCATTAGTTGAATTCTTGAAATGAATTGGATTTGGATGGAAAGCATGCCCCTGATTTTGTGTTCCAGAACTTGTTAACAGCAAAAGACCATTGGATTTGAACTGTGCTATGCCATCCAAACTAAGATCACCTGATTGGAATCCATTGTAAATGAATGCATCAGCTTCACAAGAAACTGGTGCAAAATCAACTAAGAAGAGAGCCACTAATATGGCAAGGTTGAAGAACATTGGGAATATTCTTGTTTGGGAAATATTGTGAGGCACAAAAATGAGAAAAACAATAAATGTACAAGGCTAATGTCCAAGTCTTCTATAGTAATATATTGTTTTTAGGTTTTCCATCCCATCTTCGTTGTTCACATTGGGCCTCGACTAATCTAGATTCGCATCAAGTAAAGCCCATTCACTACTAAAACGCTAGTGCACAAATCGAGGATCGAAAACCGACAAACTCCCTCATCTACCAAGTTGGCTCATTATATGAGAGGAAAGGTCTACATTGTTCGTATGTTTATCTCTTTATATTCTGAGCTAGGGATGGGCATTTGGCTCTTCAGTTTGGTTTTAGCAAATTTTGGTTCGGTTTTGAAAAAGTGTGCACTATATACCGAATTGAACTAATTCGGTTCGGTTTTATTCGGTGTTTTTCAAACGGCTTTTCGGTGCAAACTAATGGAAAATAAAATGAGGACAAAATCAAAGTATAAGACACTTAAAAACTTAAAATCATATTAAGTGACGGTGTGCCCCCATGCAACACTTATTGTGCTTAAAAAAACTATATTTATCTTTGTCAAGAACTTGCGCCTCCAACTATTGCTTGAGGAAAACAAACACGAAAATGAATTCATGTCGGCAAAAATATGTTTGAATTTCTCTTAGAAAATAATATTTCAAGTTAACTATATGAAATACAAATTGGTTTCTAATATATATATCATTTTTTTAAAATTTTAAATAATAAAAATTCGATTCTTCGGTGCACTGAAGTTTCGAGACCCCAACACCAAACACCAAATCGAAAAACCGAACTTTTGAAAAAAGAACATCGATATCGAACCGAAAAACCAAAGAACCGCATCAGTTTGGTTCAGTTCAGTTCATCTATATTCCGATATTTATGTCCACCCTTATTCTAAACCTCTTTAATAAAAATTCTGACTCTGTCACTTCACGTCACAACCTTGGTTGGCAATCCAAAAATAACGTGCTACATGCCAAATCATCTCAAGTAATCCAAAAAAGTCATCTCCCAAGTTGGCTCATCACACATTTACTAAAATTTGGTCTTATATGAGAGGAAAGGTCTCTATTTTCAACTTTAGACCTTTTCTTCAAATGTCAATTTATCAAAACATCTAAAAAAATAAATAGATATGGAGTACCAAACAATGTAATTTCCTCATTTACATTTCAATAAATTATAAATTGATGATGGCAACCACTCAATATTTATTGTACAAAATGTTGGTAATTAACTACCAATTGATGACCCTTTTTATAAGGAACCTACAAAATAATGTTGGCAAGTGGCAAGAATTTAATTTCAATTGCATTTACTGTTGTCATTTGTGGTGAGGCATTAGATTTAAATAGTTCATTTATGTAGTAGATCTAGTTGGTAACCTATATTATGAAATTTATTAAATATCTATAATTATTCAATTATAATCCATGTTGATATTGTATACTAGTTTGAAGTTGATGTAGAAATTCATAATTTTTATTCTACCTATCTATGCCTCCAAAGTGGATTTAATACAGTATTTTTTCTGTTTTAATTTATGTGATATTTTTTGCTTTTTAGTGGTTATAAAAATAATGATATCGTTTTATATTAAGTAGGCGTTTGGACATGCAATTTCATCTTGTCATTTGAAAATCATGAGATGGAATTTCAAATTATCTGAAAAGCTTGATTTGAGAATTTCATGTCATGATTTCACATTTTTCAAATATAAAAATTGATCCACAAGGTTATATAGTTACTAATACAAAAGAGTGATAAAATATTCACGGAATATGAACATGATGATGTAATTACTAATGATATTGATTAGCAAACAGTTCAATAAATATAACATACTACAACTCATGTTCAATTATATCTTTTTATTGAACTAAAGTTTGATCAATAAATATTTTGTTTTTTCAGAATAACTTTGTGATAGTATATTATGTTTTTGCTATGAACTTTTGCTTATTTGATATAAGATTATATAAAGAATTAAAACAATTTTGATAGTTTTCACAACTTTTTTTTTAAAAATGTTTATGAGCAAAAATACAACTTAAATAAAATAATAAACTTACATGTCCAAACAAAACTTCAACTTTATCGCATATGATTTCATATCATGGTTTTATCTCACATGACCAAACAAGCCTTAAATAATAATTGATTTTAAATTTCTCATTTTAATCCTTAATGAAATACTACTTCCGTCCATCTTTATATGTGTTTGAACTGACACACCCTTTAAGAAATAATAAATAAAACAATAATTTTATTATATCACCCCTATTTATTATAAGTCATAAAAATATTAAGAAATGAATATATTTTTAATAGTAAGGATAAAATGGGTATAGAATGATAAATAATCCCTTGAATTTCAAACTGGTCAACTAAAAATAGACATTTATTAATTAAGTATAATAGACAAGTAAAAATGGACGAAAAAAGTATTTTATAGCCACATAAATTTTCATACTTATTTTAAATGATAAAATTTTATAAAATATTTTTACAAAAAACTATGTGATCAAATTTAAGTCTATAGAATTGGATAACATCTAGAAGAAAACACTTCATTTTTTAAATAAAATTACTTCACAAGAATCTAAATTAGTCTTCTTTTTTCATTCATAAAAAAATTGGATCAATTAAGTCAGTGTAGTTATTATATAAATTAATATGGAAAAAAAAATGAAGATTAAAAGGGTGGCCCTTGGGTCATAATCAAGTTGAATTTCACGATGATGTGACTTTCTTTTAATTTATATTTCAGTCAATTCTATGACATGTTTTGCGAAAAAATTATATGATATACAAAAATTAAATATTAGCTATTTTTCGATATATTACGATATTACACATATTTGAAAGCTATTTTTCAAACTTTGCGGCACCATGAAAAAAATGAGTCACAAAATGACCTTAAAATTCCAATTGTTTGACAGTTTTGAAACTTTATTAGTTTTCATATTATATTTGACAATATTTATTAGTTTCAATTTTTTAAAAATATATATATAATTTAACTCATAAGATTATAT
The DNA here is from genome assembly GCA_038996855.1 of Solanum aculeatissimum. Lineage (NCBI taxonomy): Eukaryota > Viridiplantae > Streptophyta > Magnoliopsida > Solanales > Solanaceae > Solanum > Solanum aculeatissimum. Next base: position 25,512 of record JBCEWC010001717.1, on the reverse strand, counting down.
TGTATTAAAAAAGACTCATCATTTTAAATTTTGTAAAAAAACAAACAAACAAAAAAACTCGTGTTTGGCATGAAGAAATAATTTGTATTATGTAAAAGAATAGGTGGTGTGTGGTTGTCGTTAGCTGGTGTTGTAAGGTGTTGGGTTAAGTCCTGTAACTCGGTCATGGAAGTAGCACCTTCCACTTCCATTGATCCTGTCCGATTTAGATTTTGTTGTCTAAAAAATAATCGATTTCATACGACCTTTGATTCAAAGACTTGCGCTTATGCAAAAGGTGTTGATACGTCCTATCCACGTAGAAATTTTACCCTCTTCAATACGTTACTAGTGGATGCGATAACCGCTATCAATTTGGCTGGAGAATGGGAGGCCTAGCCTAACCAACCGCTACAAGTGGACAAGAAATAGATGTGGCGAAGACCCAAGTCAAGACGATGGATCACTATCACTACAGATGCTTTCTCTGGACCGTGTTGACTAGTGATTTAATTTTTTTAATAAAATTATGTGTATTTAAAAGTTTTTAATCACAAATATTTATTTATAAAAAGAACATACAAATGTGATTTATCAATTTGGTACCTCAGAATATTTCAATTTCTTGTTTATGAACTATAATTTGCTCATTTCGTAAGACTATAAATGAAATAATTTAATTATTTTTTTTTTTTTGATAATTTTCACAACTAGTAGAATTTTCATTACACTTCTTAGAAATTTAAATTAAATATTCAAATAAAAATTCTAATTTTTTATCAGATTCCTACAATTGGTCAACCACGTGATTCTCGTTTTTAGTTACTCATATTTTGTCCTATATCTATTGAGAGGTCAACATGAAATATGTGGTCATCAATTTATAATTTTTTTTAAAAAAAAATTATTTGTTAACTTGATGTAATTAATATGGAAAAAAAATGTTATATTTAATACAATTTAGTGAAATTTGAGTTTATTGTGTTTTATGTTTTGTTAAAATTTAAATCTAGTTGAAGTTCATCTGTTATGACATCCAAAAATTTTGATGTTGTCTTTTTGAACTGCACCATAAAATGAGAAGAGTTTCAAATACGATAAGTGCTTTCTTACGCGTAACTAGTTCTAAAGGTATTGTTTCATGTTCAACTTCATTATCAATATTGTTTTTTTTCTCAATAAAATCGATTAATCAAAGTTTTGGACCTCTGAACATGTATCATTTTCACCCAGGTAATCCAACAGGTTATTTACGTCCATTTTATTTGCAGTAATCGAGATCATTATTATGATCTTAAGTTCATGAATGATGTCTTCACAAGTAGGTTCATTCAAATTCTCTGATATTTCATCTCCCGAATGAATTTATTTTTTATGTGAATTCAATAATTATGATACATAAATTAGTAAGATACAATGATTTTGATGTAATCAGAATTAACTTTCATTAACACTCTTTAAATTAATAAATATTAATTTATCGGTCGAATAATGCCTCTACCAAATAATAATATTTCATCGTCCCACCTTTATTAATTTAGCGAAGTTTTACTGTATATGATTATAAATCATGTCATTAAAGATAAAATAAAATATTTAAAATTTAACTATTTTTAATAATTATAAAAACATGACATTCTTTCTAAAATATATTAAAAAAATTAATTTTATCAAAAAGTTTTTTCTCGCCCCTTCCTTAACCAGTAAGTCATCTACTCTTTTCTTAGATTATGCAAGAATTAATAATACATAATTTGTAGTGTAGTGTATATGTACATTACATATTGACATTATTTAACCTTTATACGATTTTATTTTTGTATATTTTAACACTCTTTAATCAAAATTCTGACACACTTAACATGAATGAATTCGTGAGAGATGCCTATAATTATAGTAAAGTAGTTATTTTTCAAGAAGATTAGAGGTTATTTGAAATTCTTTTGAGTCAAAATTCAGAGCTGAAATTGACATGAAAAAATCATTGCGACTCTATGTATATCACACACGTTTCTTAGATATATGCATGATATACACGAATTATATACACATATATAAAAGGAATATACATGAAAGATATACACATACATAAAGGAGATATAATATACGAAAATGCATTTCAGTCATAAAAGTGGCAAAATCAAGTCCAATCCGTCAAACCCTTCAAGTTTTTGTAGGTTATCGACCCACCCATTAAAATTGGATTAAAATATAACTCAAATTGCCTCATGAGAAATCTTATCAAAATATTTTGAATTTTTTTAATTTAATATATTACATATAACCATAACAAAGAAAAATAATAATGTTATTACCTATTTAAATTTATAAAAGAAAATTTACAACAATTAAAACTTTATAAGAATCAGGCGATCCACAATTTAAACTATTTCAACCCAATCTATTTCAGCCCAAGTAGCTTTTACATGGATTAATAAGGGAAACTTAAATAGATATACCAGATCAAGAAAATATTTACTATTTATAGCAATAACAAATTATTTTCACTGAACACTTTTAATACATTTATAATACAGATTTAATTCATATTACAGAAAACTATTTATAAAACATATTTAATACAAGTTATTGAATGCATAATTCACTTTTAATACAAGTGTAGATTTATATTGAATTTGTAATGCACTTTTAATACAAAGTGCAGATTTATCATAGTATTGTTATATATTGCTATAAATGGTAATAAATAAAAAATATCGCTAAAATCAGTAATTATTTAATAATTCTTCTGATTAATAATTACTCATCTATTAACTCAACCTAATTTAGTTCACCTATATTCATTCCAACCCGTCCGTTTAACACCTTTCATCATTCCCAAGAAAATAAGTTTTCCTTTATTTATTACAGATAGCCCATAATAGACAGGTAAATAACATGTTTTGTTAATATATTGAATAAGTTAAAAAATATTGGATGAAATATATTTTTTTAAAACGATTAGATTAATATTTTGTTAATTGATCATGAAAATAATATCCCACATCGGTGAGGAAGAGATCAGTGAACTCTTTAATATAGTGTTGACAATCTTCTTTTATTGAAATGGTCGTTAGACTTAAATTTAATTCAAGATTTATTTAGTAAATATTATGGAAAAAAATGAAGTTTGGGTCTAATTTAAGTTGAACGACAATTTCCTTATTTGAGAATTTTACAAACAATATAAAATGAAAAATAACTCTATACTCAACCGATATGGTACATAATGATACGAGTAATTTAAGAATTAAATAAACTCAACAAGTATTATTAAATATTTATTTTTAGTATAGTGGACAAGTAAAAATATACCAGAGGAAATAACACTAAGAAGTTTAGTAAACTCTTTTTAAAATATATATATATATATATATATTTTAAATTGGGGATAGAGAAAGAAGAAATGTGGAGGGAGATAACAATGTAGGGAATCGAACACTCTGAATAAATATCGTTGAATATCTATTTTTAATATAGTAGACAAGTAAAGATACACGGAGGAAATAACACTAAGAAGTTCAGTAAACTCTTTATTTTTCTTTAAATATATATATTTTTTAAATTGGGGGTAGGAGAAGGGAAAAAAGGGAGGGGGATTACAATGTCGGGAATCAAACCCTCACCAACAAAATAAGAGTTCAAATAATTAACCAATTGAGCTACTAAGATTCCCCGAAGTTCAGTAAACTTCACTTTCCATTGTTTGTAATATTTTATATTTGCTTCTGAAGACTTTATTCAAAGTGCACCACTGATCTGTTGGTGGGAGTTACTCTATTCCCTTTCAAAGACTTTGTTTTGATTATCTTATTGTTCATTGTTGAGACTTGAGACTAGTTATATCGATTTTTATTTTTGGAGAAATCAAGATCGGATAATTTTTTTTTAATCCATTTTATCTCCAATTTAAAAAAGTTAATATTTTTAAAAAATGTAGAATTTCTTGAAAATATTCGATGATCAATTCATCTTTAGATTATCTAGACAATATTTCTTGAAAAAAACATAAATATTATTAAATCAAGAAACACTTCCACTTGTCATTACATTAATAATATTAAATGTATTAGAATTTGAATTTTGTCTTTAATGAATATTTTTATCAATTAATAGGGATAAAATGATAATCTCACTATATTAATCATTATTTTCTTAATAGGTGTGTTAAGCTGAAATTTGACATCTAATAGTGAACGAAGGGAGTATATTATATATATAAAAAATACTTTTTGGGATAATATTTTCTATTTACTTACCAAACAAAAAAAAAGTTTTAAAAAAATCACTTATTTTTCAGGAAAAAAAAACCATTTTTGGTGGAAAAACAATTCCTTCCTCCTACCTAACACACTATATTTTTCTATGTTTCTTGACAAAAAAAATTGGTTAAACTTTCATAACTCTGTCAAAAGTGTCAAATTCCTTTCATTTCTTTGATGGTTACAAAGTAAAGACACTGAAAAGTGAACGAAAACAATTTCTGAGGGTCATCGGACTGAATAAAACCTGAAGTAACCGTGGTGCACTTGCGAGAAACTCTTTGCCGAGTGCCTGTGCAACCCCGGGGTTAGTCGGGGCTCTAAGAGAGTCGTGCAAATAAAAAAAAAGTGAAAGGCTAGAAAGAAGTTAAGAACAAAGAAATGCAATGTGATTTTTCTTTGAACTTTAAAGTAAAAATCTGCACACAACTTCACAATCACTACCTAGGTAATTCATCAGTAAATAAACATGAAAGTGGTGCAGTAGAAACAGAAACAAATGTACCATCTACATTTGCATTAGCCAAACATGATGTGTGTCCCCTTGAAGATGCTAAAGAATGCATACATTCGTTTTCGTCGAATCCAAATCCTCCATTATAATCACCAGGAGCCATTGGAGCATCAGGAATATCAGCTTCACTTTCCAAGTAACTCATCACTTGTCTCATGCTAGGTCGAGACGATGCCTCATTGTTTGAACACATTAGTCCTAATTTCAACACCATCACAACTTCACTTTCATTGAACTCACCTTTCAATCTCTTGTCTACAACATCAAGCATTTTCCCTTCTTTCCATTTGTTCCACACCATGTCCACTAGAACTAATTCCTCGGGCCCTGCCTTTGACTCAATTGGTCTACGTCCACATACCACTTCAAGTAACAATGCACCAAAGGCAAACACATCAGATTTTTCAGTAGCTCGTCCTGTTCTTGGTAATTCTGGTGCAAGGTACCCCAATGTGCCAACTACTCTAGTTGTGCCCGGGTTTGATCCGTGCTCATATAATCTTGCTAGACCAAAATCTCCAAGCCTGCCATTTAACTCTCCATCTAGTAGCACATTACTAGCCTTAATGTCTCGATGCACCACAACTTGTTCATAACCTTCATGTAAGTAGAGTAAACCAGAAGCAACCCCTTTGATGATTTTGAACCTTTGCTCCCATGTCAACACCATTCTAGTTTTTTCAAACAAGAAACTGTCCAAGCTTCCATTAGGCATAAAATCATACACAAGTAAAAGGTCACCACGACGTCTACACCAACCCACTAATTGAACCAAATTCCTATGACGAAGTCTTCCAATGCTAGAAATTTCAGACACAAATTCGCGTAAACCCTGTCTAGATTCATGGGAAATACGCTTCACAGCAATTTCCATATTCGAACTTTGTAAAACACCTTTGTAAACTTTACCAAATCCACCAAACCCAAGAAGCTCACTATCCTTAAAACCTCTAGTAGCTTGCTTAAGTTCTTGATAAGAATATCTATGAGGACCAACCTCAAGCTCCCAAGGCTCTATCACATCAGCATTCTTGAATCTCCTAACTAAATAAATAGCAACTAATACAGCAATCAAAACAACAACAACAACAACAACTACAACTGAGATAGCTACAATTAGGCCAGTGTGCTTCTTCTTGGGACCAGGCAATGATGGAAGTGAATCCAAGTCTAGAAATTTGGCTTCACCATTCAACTTAAAGCTCCAACCAAAAATATAATGTGAACTTGCAAGCAAACCAGTTGAAGCAGAAAAACCAACATACATATTTTCTATGAGAAATGGAGAGAGATCTATATGATAAGAGAAAAGTGGCAACTTGGGTTTTGTAGAAGATCTTGAAAGAGTAACATTAACCAAGTTTGTTACAGAATCATAATCTATCCATGCCAATATTACCTTCCCACTTTTGAGATTCAGATCTTGTTTTACCAAATCATCATCAAAGTAAGCTGCAGCAGCAGACATATTAGACCTTAAACTATTGATGTTTATACCAACATGGTTATCATTAATATCCCCAAACTCAAAATCTTGTACTGTATCAAACTCAACAGCAAATATGTAATTTGAGAAGTTACCAACATCAGTGGCATTTAGTAAACCAAGATACTGACTTGGAAGAGCTGTGCTGAAATCATTGGACTGAGAAATGGTAAAGGCAAGTCCATGGCCACCAAGTTTTGGATATTCAGGGACTATAGCAAGAGCAAAACATGTTGAAAATGAAATAGCAGTGCTATTAGTAGAGTTCTTGAACTGAAAAGGTGAAGAATAGAAGGCATGCCCCATTAACCTACTTGTTTCATTGGTCAATTGAATAAATCCATTTTGGCTAATCTCAGCAATTCCACTTAAGGTGATGTTATTGTTTGGTTCATTGAATCTTGTATAAATAAAACCATCAAGTTGCTGAGATGAAGCTAGGATTGAGAAGGAAATGAGAGAACAGAACAGTACAAGACAACTATTGCCCATTTCTAAAAGGGGGTTTTCAAGATTTTAGCATGAGTAATGAGATTTGGACTGAAAGCTATAGAAGATTTGAGCAATTTGTAGTAAAAATTGTTGCTTTTTAATGAAAAGAGCACTTTGGGGTCTCAAAGAAATGTGAAAGAAAAACAGCAAAGCCAAACAAGAAGGGCACCATTTGTAAAATGAATACTTCAAGATTTTCAGGTCAGGTTTCAAGATTTTTTCATGGGTAATGAGATTTGGACTGAAAGCTATAGAAGATTTGAGCAAAATTTGTAGTAAAGATTGTAACTTTATAATGAAAAGGACAGTTTTGGGGTCTCAGACAAATGTTACACAAACAAGAAGAGCACCATTATCAACAATAGTGGGATTTGGACTGAAAGCTATACAAGATTTGAGAAATTTGTAGCAAGCTTAATGTACTTTTTAGTGAAAAAATGCACTATTGGGGGGAAACACAGAGGCAAGGCAAACAAGGAGAGTGACATATATTCTACACATGTATTATTGTCTTTGGACTGTACTATTATGGTGGCTATCTTTTGTTTATCTAGTATTTTTTTAGTTTGTTATGACAGTGACACCACTATTGGTGTATGCAGTGTATTACCTAGGACTTCAACTTATTATATACCATGATAATATTTTTTTAAATTGGCTACCTAATTTCTTAAAACTTAAGAAAAATAGATTTCACATTTCAATTTTGTGTTTTTTTTATATACATGTTGCTCCACTTTAGAGATGATTACATAAAAATTATTTTGTAGCTAATTTAAATTAATTCTTTTGCCTGGCAAACGTGATTTTCCTAGAAAGGAGTATGAAATATTATATTTTATATAAAAAAATATGATGATCTTTCTTTTAATTTTCGAAATAAATAAAAGTGGGAAATTTGGTGTTGCAAGAAAAGCTACATTCAGTGTTTTTATTATACTATTTTCCTTGTTAAAAGGGCCAAAAATGCCAACTGGACAATTATACTGTCTTTTCGTTTCTATTTTATTCTTTTATAAATATTAAATGTTAGTAATTGTAATCATGTATTTACTCGACTTTCAATGTATAAACCTTCTCTCAAGGAAGTGAATTAGAATATGATGTCAAATATAGAATATTGTTAAGTTTAGGAGCTCAATAAATATTTTCAAAAGCATTTTTTCATTTATAATTGATTTGTTTGTTTTTCTGTATCGTATTGTCTCATACTATGACATTAAATTGTTAGAGAAGTCATATATTTATTTAATGAATATTTTTTTATTAGGTAAACCAAAAATTGAACATAAATTTTTTTATATTAAAAGATTATAAGAAAAGTATTATTGATTGCAATCTTTTTTTTAATGTCAATATAATGAAAAATATGTCTTAAAACGATAATCAAAATTTATATAATTTGACTCTGTGTTTAAAAATGACAAAAATTCCACGTTTGTGATTAATGAGACGGGTGGATTCCTTATAAGACTTGAACAATTCTTCTCCTTTGAGTTAGATTTTGAGGTGTGAGCTAGGTCAAAAATTTAATTTTACATCGTATCAGAGCATGATCCATCTCACCCAATGTTGGACTCCCGAAATTAAAATTATCCATACACTAGATAATAAAATTGTTGATGCATCAAATGTCATAGTCGAGTACTCTTGGGAAAGGAAGGCTCGATTGACATGAAGTAGGGTAGAAAGAGGGGATTCAAGTTTGTTGCTTGCCTTTCGCACCTTAATCTGTTTAGTTCTATTTTGACTAATCCAAATTTGTGTATTAAGTAAAGGCGAAATATCTTTTCTCAATTCTTGACAGAGGAAAGCTCCATGACCTACCTATTCTGTTTCAAAAGAATCTAAGCATTGAGTGTGAGGTAAGGTGTTGAAAAATGACAAAAGTTTCACATTAATAATTAATGAGATGAGTGAAATCCTTATAAGGGTCGAGCAATTCTATTTTTTTAGGGGTAAATTCTCTATAAATAATAGTATCATATTTGACACTTATGACAGTTAGTTAAGAAATAAGTTATTTTTAGTATAAAATTAATTTAGTGTTTGATCGAATTTATTATTTAAAAATTTGCATAATCTATATCTATGTATCTATTTATCTATATTATATTAAAAGTATGAATATTCTTAGAAAAATACCTTACAATCGTTAAGGAAAACTTTAATTTACGATGGATTCTAATTAATGATAGAATCATTACTATGATTGCAATTTGTTGTGTTTTTCCTGTTGTTTTCGAATATCTAAATTTTTTGAAATATTAAATTAATCTTACTGTAATGTAGCTCCAAAGATTATTCAGATTGATTCTCATAAATCAAAACATGACAAGTAAAGAATAATATTGAAAGTATTAGTTATTCGAATTTCTAAATTACAAACCAAATATTGTATTAATTTTACACACGAATAATTTACTTTCTAATAAGTTATCCAATATTATATAATTTCTGTAACAGGTTGCCACTAATCCTACTCTTTTTTTTTTGTTGTGGGATTATTCTCTGGATTCAAAGGAAATAGAAAATTCCATTAAATTATTAGTTTTCTGGATTCAAAGGAAATAGAAAATTCCATTAAATTATTAGTTTTCTGGATTCAAAGGAAATAGAAAATTCCATTAAATTATTAGTTTTGGTGATAAAATTATGAAAAGTGAAGCACTAGTGGGACTTAAAAAGGTCTGTTTTTGGCCAAACTCCCATTGACCTCAATGATGAAAGGTGATTAAATTTAGCGGTAAAGATTAGTTAAATTGACTCTCGTGAAACAAAACACGATAAAAAAAATAAAAGAAGAAAGTGATATCTAGGAGGGACAAAAATAAGCCAATTATGTGTAACTCGCCTATATTTATATGAATTTCATTGGGATCTTTTAATTTTTTACCCCCACCTGATCCTCAAAAAAGAATTTAAATATTTATTTTTAAAAAATATTTTAAATTATGAAATATTTCATGTCAAAAATTATTTTCCTAAAAAATATTTTCTATTATCTAACTAAAAATAAATTTTTTTTTAAAAAAGATATTTTCCACTCACCAACTAAACATGAGAAAATAAGTTAGAAATCAACTTATTTTCGAGGAAAACATTTTCCTCCATACCAAAGACACCCTAAATTGAAGTCATATTTAATTTCATCTTACAACAACTGAATCTTCCTATTTTTATTTCAAGTAAAATTTGAAAAATATTGGATACTTTATATGTAGAAGACATGACACTAATTTGATGTCAACTGACAACTAAATAGTAAACTTTAGAAATGCGCATCTAAACACCTTTAACTTTGTTTAAATTGGCCCAATAAACACACTTTTCCTGCTAAAACTTTATCAAAGCCCCAATTATTGCTGTTTTTTTCTTTATTAGCAATTAGTTAGTTCTTGATTTATCATTTATACATCAACTTGATGTCAAGAAACCAAATCTTGTATTAACAAAACAGAACTGATAGGGGCTTTTAAGTCGACTACGATTTCTAGCTAGTAAAGAAGGATCCATTGTTGATGGAATCAGCATTGGCATCACCAAGTGCAGCCTCTTTAAGGTACTTGTCAGCTAACTGAACTCTCTTTAACAGGCATGTTACCCTACTCGAGGAGCTTATCGATGGTCATCTTTGGTTGCTCAAATGTCGGTGGTCCATCCCTAGAGTTCAAAGTCTCTCTCCAACTTGCTCAGGTCCAGTGCCTGAAATCCACTTCCTCACTTCATCATCGTATACTCTCGCCCTCAGAGCACCGAAGAAGTCTGTTTTCAGAACAAAATGTATCCATCAGATATCATAATATTGCTTATTCATCTTGAGAAATTTGGATATTTCTAGTGTCCTTACCGATAGATTGTCCAGGGAAGCTATCGACAATCTTGACAATGTCATCATCAGGAACGTTGTCAGTTCTGAAAATACCTTTGCATACACCAATTCTGTCTTCCCTAGTTGGTGCCCAATAGAACTTCTCCATACGACCATCACGGATAAGAGGGGCATACAATGTGGAGAAATTGTTTGTTACCAGTGACAATAATAGGTACCCTGGCATTCTCTTGCTTGTTGTACAGACCGGGGAGCTGGACATTTGTCGGGTTGTCAGCAATGTTCATGAGAGTGGCATTCACCATCTGATTGTTGACAGTGTATTGTGTAGTTCCATCCATTCTACCGGCTCCTGCATCAAGATCGTTGATGAAGAGGCAACACATGTTTAGCTGGCTCGCCTGCATTTCCACTTTCCAATTCTCCGGCACTCATCATAATGGGGCTGCAAGTTTTATAGACCGTGCAAACATTTTAAGTAACGTTAGTCCATTTACAACAACACACCTAGTGGGATATAGTGTACGAGGCCTTGCCCCTACTTCGTGAAGGTAGAGAGGCTGTTTTTGAAGTAACTTTAGTCTTTCTTGAAAAAACCCCGAATAAATATAGTGTATTTTTTAAGGCAATACTCACTTGATTCCCATCTTTCTGAAGACAAGCTCACACTGGAATTATTTACCTGACCTTTTCCTCCCCATATACCCAAAATGAGTGGAACCTATAAGAAATATACAAAAAGTTCAATCTTCTTTTACACCAAAGTCTGCGTAACCAGAATTTTATTGAACAAATGTCTCTTTAACAGACCTTGATGTTGGGCAACTTCAAGAAGTTCTTAGTGATGTGAACAACAAGCTTGTCCATAAAAGCAGGAGCAATGTAGAATCCGTCCATCTTGTTGTCCAAGTTGTATCTAGGATAGGAAAGGTGAAAATTCATCTCAATTCAAATTCTTTGCCAAGAGTCGCATGTCAAAAGACATAACAAAGTAAATAAAAGTGTGTTCTCTCTAACAACTTAACCTTTCAAACAATATGTTCACACAATTCAACATGCTATCGGATCAAAGATTGGACATAGTTAAGTAAATAAATGTGTGGCCTCTCTAGCAGCTTAAGCTATTAGACGATATGGTCACACCAGTCAAACATTGTATCAGATCAGGACTGCAGGTAAAGATCATATCAAGTACATAATTAAGTAAACATAAGTATAGTTTTTCTATCAACGTAAGCTTTTAGATGAGATGATCACACAGCTCAACATGAAGAACTTACTGTCGAAGACCTTGGCTGAGGTATTCGTAGGAATTCATTATGGCGTGGTGAGTACCAGTACCCGTAGGAGCCTGAAAAAGTGTATCAACCATACCCTTACCCCTTGCAATGTCCTGTTGATCGTCGGACATGTCTGAAACAAGTCCCTTCCATCTGTCCCCTTCGGTCTGTTTCTTCTCATCGATTTCTTGTTCTTGAGCAACAATTCTCAAACTCTTGTTTGAGACCTTTGGGCTGAAAACTTTGTTGTTTACTTTCTTTAAGGTTTTCCCAAAGAAGGCAGTTGTTGGAACTGAAGTTCTAGCAACAGAGTTGTTCAAACTCAACTGCAAAAATATGATGTTTTCTTAGGATAGTTGTTATGTATTGTTTCATAATATATTGTATTGTGTTGTGTTGTATTGTTTCAATGACTGCAATGTTTGGATAGATTATATTATTATTTGTCGTTACATAACGTCATACATCCATAATTTGAATGATAAACCTACAAGAAATTGAAGGGTATGTGGTAGATTCCATGAAAAGATAGGGTAAATGATAAAACAGAATTATTAAATAAATAAATAAATAAAGTAAAAAATGAGAAGAAGATATTAAAGTAACGACGCAACCACACCAAATCGATCGTTACATAAAATGGTCTTGTCGTCGTTATCTAACGATGGAATTAAACGATACAATGAAATTTAAGTAACAATCAAAACAAACATTGTACTTAAACTAACAATACAATACAATACAATGAGTAACAACCATCCAAACAAGGGGTTAGTAACTAACTAACAACCACACAATCCATAGTCTACTTTCTACCTAAGTCTGGTTCGAGTGTCGGAGTTTGAGTTTTTAGTTTGTGAATTCTGAACCACGATCTGTTTCACTTAGTGGATTCTGAATAAATTATTTGTATATATTAAGTAAATTTCTTTTAACACAAACAAGATTTGAGAAAAAATTATTGAGTTCTGCTGACGAACTTGTAACTTACTTCCTATGATCAATCTTTATTCTTATCCATAAACATTCTTAAATCATCTAGCTTAATTTTCTTACAATTTTTACATAAAATTCAAGAACCCCATCAAATAAATTTACTGAAAAATACTTTAATTTCATGTCATACAGATACCTTGTTGACACTTCCAATGGTTGAGACAGAGGTAGCCATGGTATTTGACTAACTCTCAAAACTCACACACAAAAATATTGATTTGTGTGGCTTAAGGTGTGTGTATGAGAATTTATGTGATTTTGGCTTGCAAATTCCTAAGGGCCACACAATTGAAGATTGGGTATATTGTTCCGCATGTGGGATTTGAGGAGAATAAAATATACGTAAATTTTATCACTATCTCATAAAGATAGAGAGACTGTTTCCGATAGACCCTCGTCTTAAAAATATCAGGCAAAAACTACTTTAGACTGATTGAGTGACAAGAAAAATTGAACATTTTTTGGAACCATTAATTGAAAAGCATTTTAAGAAGAAGTTAAATAAATGGCAATATATGGCTATATTCCAACTTCCAGAAACATCTATCAATTATCATGAAGACATAAATGGCAATTCATATCTTTGTCAGCTTCCAGAAACATCTATCAATTATTATTACAATAAAAGAATGGAAAAGGAAAAAAGAAAAAGCATTTGACATGAATTTACATGATGCTTGCATGAGTGTATGTAAGTTATCTACAAGTGGTATATAATTAGAGAAATTGGAGAATTTTTTTTTGGATAATTTCAAATATACATAAAAATTAATTAATTTATAATAAATTTAATCATATTTTATTTACATAAGGAATAGTCAAATATCATATAAAATATACAATGATTATACAATATAGCTTGCCAAAAATCATAGAAAGTATACACTAACTATACAATATAAATTACTATATTATGACAAACTCAAAAACTGAATATAGCTATACATGAAATATACATTGATTATACATGTCTATCAGTGAATGACTATTTTTTTAATAATTACTTTGATCAAATGACCATATATTGTAATGACCCCTTTTTTTATTTTGGTTATCCACGTAAGTATGAAGTGCACTTTCGGGCCTTATGTCACTTGTAAGACGCACGTGTCAGTGTGCCTTTCTCTTTCTGCCAGTTCCGTTAATGGCGTAAGGGATAAGGTGCATTATCTTGTGGAGGTGAAGAGGTTGTTTCCGAAAGACACTCGACTCAACTACAACTATCAAATCCTAGTACAAGGAAGAAGAAAATAATAGAAAAACATTACACACTAACAAGCTTAAACTCTCAGAAAGAAAGCAAGACAACATTTCACGAACCTAATCTCCAACAACAACATACCCAGTGGAATCCCACAAGTGGGGTCTGGGGAGGGTAGAATGTATGCAGACCTTACCACTACCTCATAAAGATAGAGAGGTTGTTTCCTGAACGAACCTAATCTCGAAAACCCAAAAAGAGATCCTCAAAGGAATGACAAAATATTAGCATTAAAACTAGCAGAGCAAAATATAAGTCATGTGTTGTTAACCTGGAGTTTCCAGCAGCCAAAAGAACTGCTATTCAAACAACTTACTATTAGTTAATAGTACCACATTTCATCTGGTGGTAAATTTTACCGCATGTCTAGACTAGATAGCAGAACAACACTTCACATCAATGGATTAGTTCCCCACCTGCAAGGACAAAGATATTTTTGAGATTGAGAGTGTGAAAAAATTAGTCAAGCAAGTGACTCAACAATAATATACTCCGTGTCGTTCCATAACGTGCGGTTTGGAGAGAGTGGTGTATGAAGATCTTACCCATACCTTCAGGAGGTAGAGAGGCTATTTTCGAAAGATATCCCCACACCCAGCTCAGGTAACACATATCAAAGCATATATGTAAGAAAAGAATGTAACATGTAGTAGAAGTGCAATCGACCACCAGGCCACACAATTGGGGGCCACTTTTAGCTCTTAAATCTTAACTGATTACTTTAGGCAACGATTCATACTAATTTGTCTTCCACTACTTGTCCACTTTATATTTTTAGCAATTATATTTAACGTTTCCCAGATTTAAGAGTTTACTGTACTGAATGACGTTTGTTTTACAAAAAAAAAAAGGTCTAGGAAGGGCTCCATATTTTGGCAAGTAAGGGACTAGGAAATTGATATTTCAAATGTTAAAACATGAAATAACTTCAAAACAGAATACTGGTACATCAGGTCTTGCTCTCAAATAATGTTGAATTGACCAACCCGAAAAATTAAGAAAGAATTTTCTATCAAACGTTCAGTAAATGTTCGTTGAGATTATAGTCCCCAAAATATGAAGCATTAACTGACTCAAGAATTAATGAATTGAATCCATACCTAATAGTTCTGCACAGAGTAGTTGTTTATAACTTCACACGCTGCTAAGCAAGACTATGCAGTTATACAACATGTATTTAAAAAAAACAACGGTTAATCCCTCCACCCAAATTCTGTTTATAGATCAGACATTCTAAGGGAAGTGGCTTCAATCAACAATAGATTTAGGATCAAGTTTCTAAAGTTTTATGATGACGGGTGAAAAAAATGATAAAATGTGTAAAGGTGGTGCAATCCTGTAGAGGATTTGGAATATTTTAACTATCCAATGATTTTAAATTAAGATAATCTCCACTTGAAATGTAAACTTGGACACAAGATTGTAGGATAGATGGATTGTCAGTTCTACTGTGAAGAGAACTAAAAGAACAGCAAGAGAGTTAATGAGCCATAGTTTACACATCCCAAGTTGTAATTTTGAGAAGTAGACTGTCATGGACAGAGTCATTTCTATTTCAGAGTCAAGGAACCTAACCAGTTAGATGATTTTCGAATTTATCTTGGAAAAAGTCACGGCAATGTTTTATAATTGAGAGGGCAGGATGGATTAGACAAACAGAAAAACTACTCAACTAAGATAAGATAATCTCCACTTTCAAACTTTTAGATTTTATAGTGAGATGCAGAATCAAATTCGATCAATCCTGTAGGGTGTAACATATCAGCAAGATTTTCGATAAGTCCTCCAAACATTTAACTTTATAATAACACATTCCCCTATCTCACCGGGAAAAGAGAAACATGATTTAGAATTATGCTCCTGTGCCCTATATTCAGCTAGTAGCAAATTTGATCAAATAAAAAGGGTGCTAAGCGTCTATTGCTAAGGAGAAGCAACATAAAGTGGTAATATAAGATAAAACATGCTTTTCAATTACCTCTATAAGTTCAAATTTTCTTCACAATTGCTTTAGAGGTCCAACTTGACTTCCTCAATCCCTTTTTCACTGTCCTTTTCATATGGACAGGGACAAGGGTTCCCAAACTGACAAAGGATTTAAAAGAGTCCAATCCACCACTAATCTTAGCATGTTTCAGAGACTTCTTTTCAGGACTGTACCAAAAGAACTTTCTATTATCCATTTCCAGAAGAACTTCTTTACCGGTCATTGAATATGTTATTGGCCTCAGATAACCGAAATGTTGAGGACCATCTAACTGCTCAAATGAAAACAACTTAACCCAAGACAATTCCACTCCGTTGTCCTTCATCATCCATACATCAATACAATCCAACACATGATTCTTTGCATCCATACGCGTGATGTGACCTGAAGCTGCAAGCAAGCAAAGGCTTTCTCCCAAGACTCCCAAATTCAATCGGAATGGCTCCCCCAAATTCTCAGGATATGGTACCTGCTCAAATCTCTCACTTTCAAGATAAGACTTACAAGAATCAATGAACCATGAGGTTCCTTAGATGCAAGCCAATACAATGCACTGGAAGCAAAAGTGCCAAAATCCTCCTTAACCAACCAGTAAGGACAATCCTTACCATGCTTCCACATACCCTCTTTCAAACTATAAATCATTGCTTCAGACACTGAATTACCATTAAAGAAGACACATTGGGATATCGTAACCAACTTATAATCGTCCCGAGAGCTATCATACCCAAAACCACCACAAATTTGGTCCAACAATAAATATCGTTCCTCTCTCTGAGGGAGTGTGCGTGGAGGGTTAATCCCACAAAACCGACCCAATTTACGGTACATTTTAGTGGATGGATTCCAAAAGCCATTGTCACCCAAGTTACTAATGAAAAGCAAACCATGGCAAGATCCCAGTACCTGAATTGGGTCAATTCCCTGCTTCAATGGGTGGTCAAGCTCTTTCGGCTTCTGGGTACTAGAGATTCAGCTGTTGAAGTCAAGGGAGAGAAGTTTCTTGTCAGCCTTGAGAATAAGCTGCACATCGGAGTTGGGTTTCAGTGCTTGAGCCTTGAGGTGAGCTTGGATGAATTTCGGACTGTCGATTAGGGATTTGAACGATTTCGATACGCACCTGAATTTGAGCAGTGACTTCACCGGAAGTCGAGAAAATATATCATTGATTATTTCAGGCGGAATGTCTGACATTGTTTCCGGTGAAATGGACACTGCCGCCGGTAGGGTTTTAGGCTATCTTCTGAATGTGTACTAACCCCTTGTTTTGTTGTTATCCGATCTATTGCAATGAATTATTAGTTTAAATATTATTTAAATTTATTTTTAGATAATAAAAAAAATTAATTTTATTTGATTTTGGTGTGATCGCGTTATTATTTTAATATTTTTTTATTTTATTTATTATTTAATAATTTTATTTTATTATTCATTCTATTTTTTATGGTATTTATCACATATTTTATAATTTCTTGTAGGTTTATCATTTAATTTATGGAGATATGACATTATGTAACGACGAAAAATAATATAATTTATTTAAATATTATATTCATTGAAATAATACAGTATAATACAATTAAATACATTATAATATATTATAAAACAATACATAACAATTGTCCAAACAAAGTATAAAATTTAGGAAAATTGGAAGAAAAATGTTTCATTAGTAATATAGAACTTCTCTCCAATTAGCTTGTTTTAAAATTATTTATTATTAGAATTTGGAAAAAAAATGTTCAATAATTTCTCTCCATGTTTTAGTTTTTGTTTCTTTTTTTAAAAAAGAAAAAATAGTCAAAGATACCAAATGGATTAGAAATACCTCTACATTAGGTTTTGGCTCAGAAAAATATATTCGTTAAATTTTTGGCACGAAAATACCCCTCTTCCTAATAGAAATAAAAAGGGGCCAAAAATACCCTGTACTATTAGAAATGGAGCAAAAATACCCTTCGTTAGTTTTCGGCTAAAAAATGTCTTTCCGTTAAAATTTTAGAGTTATTATTTAAAATATTCTTCTTCCATTAAAAATCCAACCCCAACTCATCTTCAAATCAATTTTTGTCCGACTTTTCTTACTATATTCTTTTGTTTATAATTTCAATTGAATTATCTCTTGAAAATGATAACATATATAGATTGTTTTACATTGCCAACATGATCACAATAATTTCTATGAAGAGTTGAATCCTATTGAACTCGAGAAATTGATTCAAAGAGGAGATAACGATTATAACAAGGATGAATAAGTGTTATCATTTAGAGGATCGACCTTTTGAGATATTTGCAAGTGAAATGACAATCCTTTTTGACGTGAAAAAGTTAGTCTCAGACTTAATATTCGAGGAGAAAACTCTTGGGTCCTAAATGGGGTTCCAAGTGGAATAATCATATGACGGTTTTCGTCTACATAGTATGTATGGTATCATTTTCGTTAGAGAGAGGGGTATTTTTTGTTCAAAATTTTAAGGAAGGGATATTTTTGAATCAAAATATAACCAAGGGGAATTGTTGCTCCATTTATGATAGTTCGGGGTATCTTAACCCTTTTTCATTTTCGTTAGATAGACGGATATTTTTAACCAAAAATTTAATCAAAGAGTATTTTTGAGCCAAAACCTAACAGAGAGATATTTGTGCTCCATTTCAAATAGTTCAGAAGTATTTTTGGTCCCTTTCCCTTTGAAAAACATACAATTATAATTTTATTCAAAGTTTTTTGTCATGGCAGTATAGCTTCTTCATATGAATATATTTGATCATTATGGGTGTTTCATATTAATATTGATTCAGGTTAATTTTAGTGAGATTTTTGTATTAATATAAAAAACAAAGAGGGACAATATATATTTGAGATGAAAGAGGAAAACGAAAAAGGGAGAGAAGTGAGCGTGAGAGGAGAGCGGAAAGAAAGAGAGGAAGAAAAGCAAAAAAGATTTATCGTAAAATTTTAAATATAACTATAATAAATAATTTTTTGAAAGTATTCCTAAATTATGTATTCTGTCGGTTCTTTTTAATTGTCACATTTTATTAGGAGTCAAACATTATAAATTTTGACAAAATATTTTAGATTTTTTCATTATATTGATATAGGGAAAAAAAGTAATTTACAGTATTTTTTGTATAGTTTTTGAATATCAAAATTTTAATTTTAAAATATCGAATTAATATAATTTAATTTCTTTTTGAATATTAATTAAATTAACTTTCGAAAGCATAATATGACAACTAAAAAGAAAAAGAAGAAACGTATACTAATAGCTATGTTTATTCAATTTTAAAACCATCACCTCTTTCAAAACTAAATTAAATAACATTAGTTCATATTTTAAAAAATTTAAATATTCAAAAATTATACGAAAAATATTATAAATTGTAACTTTTAAATATCAATATAATGAAAAAAAATATCTTAAAATATTAGAAAAAAATTAATATCATTTGAATCTTAAAAAAAAAACTTTGACAACTAAAAAAATAAAAAAATATCTAATTTAAATATTTGAGCTAGGATAATATCAAGTAGAATATTACATCCTTAATTTACACATTTAAAGAGACAAAAGACAACCATACTTAGAATTTTGAGACCCTTGTTCCATTAATTACTTGAGATCATTTTCTTGTTTCTTTCATAATTAAATTGTAAATTAATGCTTCAAAATTGTCTTGTTTTAAATGTCCCTAAATACATGTAACCTATCAATATGTGTGAATTGATTTAAGACATTTATGTAGTAATTAATAAATACTATCTTCATTCATTACATGTTTATTTAATTCTCGAAATTTGTCCTTTCTTGATTGATTGTTAGATATAACTTATCAAATATTATTATACAAAAATATAAATTTATATTATATAATTTTTTTCTAGGAGCAAAAGTATAAATGACCCTTCGAAGTATAAAAACCTATTTTTCTATATTGCATTATTTAAAATTATCCGTTAAAATGTTGTAATATATTATTTTTATTTTAAAAAATATCAGTGGTTACAATAATCTAAATAATAACATTGCCTTTTGAGGACGTGCAACAATTCTTTCCACGTAGAAGTTGACACCAAGAATTTCATTAATTTATTATTTGTGTGTTTCGTTTCTTGTAATAAATTAATTAATTAATGTTTAGACACTCTAATAGTGCTAAAGTTGATGTTCACCACTCTTTATGATCCTATTCTTTTTCTAAAAAACTCCAAGAAAAAATGAGAAAAAATATATAGTATATTAGATGCGGATTCAAAATTTAAATTACGAATTAAACTTTTTAAGATATTTAATATTGAACGTATTATATTTTGAAAGTTATTTTATTTTATTACAATTTTAATGAATTCTTATACAAATTTATAAACTCTAATGTCGAGTTTGTCACACAAGGCTTGCATAGTATGAATTATCTCTTCTATGTGATTTGCGAGCTATTGCATAGGAGCAAAAGTTTACCCTATACGTACCCAAAGAAGAGCGACCGCAGGTTCCCTCATTATAAAAAAGAAAATGTTAGATAAACAATTTAGGACTCATGAACCATTGACAATTTTATCCACTATAAGTCTTCCTTGTCCAAAGTTATTTGCTTACCATAATAGAAATAAACAATTGAAAAAAATAAAAAACATATTTAAATCAAATCCAATAACTATCCAATCAAACAAAAACTTATATATATAAAAATAAACCTTGACTTTAATATTTATAAGATTTAAGTAGAAGACCATCATATCCTTATGAACCCAATTTTTATTTTTCAAACTCTTTTTTTCTTTCAAGAAAATATGTCTCAGCCAGAACAATCTTCATCTACTTCCAATATTATTCAAGATCCAATTAAATTCTTGAAACACTACATAGTCCCATTATTCCCTAACACAAAAATCACAAATATTTTCACAATTTTCATGAAATGTTTTCTTGTTATTTGTTTAATTGCTTCCATTTCATTAATTTCCTTCACTTATTTTTCCAATCCATCTATATGTTCTAATTGTGGTTCCATAAATATTCACACTAGCTATGCTTATAGTGCTACCGTTACAAATAATATCAAAGAAAAAGAAGAAATTACAAATATAACTCATATTTTATTTGGCATTGGAGGGTCCGCGAAGACATGGAATAATCGCAAAAATTACTCAGAATTATGGTGGGAACCAAATGTAACACGAGGGTTTGTATGGCTCGATGAGAACCCGGGAGAAAATGACACGTGGCCTGAAAATTCACCACCCTATAGGGTCTCGGAGGACACCTCAGGGTTCAAGTACACGTGTTGGTTTGGTGATAGGTCAGCTGTGAGGATCGCGAGGATTGTGAAGGAGAGTTTTGAATTAGGGTTAGAGAACGTGAGATGGTTCGTGATGGGGGATGATGATACAATATTTTTTACGAAGAATTTGGTGATGGTTTTGGGTAAATATGATCATAATCAAATGTATTATATTGGTGGGAATTCAGAAAGTGTGGAACAAGATTTGGTGCATTCTTATGGTATGGCTTATGGTGGTGGTGGAATTGCTATTAGTTATCCTCTTGCGGAGGTTCTAGTAAAGATTTTAGATAGTTGTATTAATCGATATCATGATTTCTACGGTTCTGATCAAAAGATTGGTGGATGTATGGCTGAGATTGGCGTTCCTCTTACTAAGGAACTCGGATTTCATCAGGTATAAAATATTTTAATTTTTGAGTTTTCTTACCTTCTTAGGTCACTATTATGACGACTTTATTCTTTATTCAATATGAAAAATAGTCGTCATGAATAAGCTTCTCATATAGGATTTAGAGATAATAAAGCTCGACCTGATGACTTTCATCGCATCATGGTGCACTAATATTGAGTCATATTTATTTTCTTGAGAAATAAAATTGACTAAATTTGTGCCAATTCTTGACTTCTTGGATTGAGGATATTTTCATAATCGCATCATAAGAAAAATAGGATAAAGTAATAATATGTTCGAATTAATGAAATTACCCAAATATATAAGTTTTGATTAAATTTCCAACATGAATTAGTATCTGTACTTGTGCTATGTGCCATAGATTTAAGTTATATATTCTGATGATACAAATAACTTTTTTCAGATGGACATACATGGTAGTCCACGTGGGCTTTTGTCAGCGCATCCCTTGGCACCAATTGTATCACTACACCATCTAGGCGTTATACATTCTCTAATTCCACTAATGGATCGAGTTGATTCGGTTAAGAAGGTGATCGAGGCATATAAACAAGACTCAAGTCGAACAATGCAACAAAGTTTCTGTTACGATCTAAGGAAAAATTGGTCAGTATCAGTATCATGGGGATATTCGATTCAATTATATCCAAGTTTAATGAATGCCAAGGAATTAGAGACACCAATGAGGACTTTTGAGACATGGAAAGGGTTTGAAGAGCCATTCACGTTTAATACAAGGACAAATTATATAGAACCATGTCAAAGGCCGATAGAGTATTATTTGGATCGCGTTTTTGAGCTTGATAATGGTGAAACTTTGACAAGTTATAAGAGAATTGACAATTATAATAAGCAATGTGAAAATGAAAATTATAAACCAGCATCAGAGATTCAAATGGTTAATGTCACAGCTGCTATTTTATCTCCCCAAGTATGGAGACAGGTAAAATTCTTCTTTATTTTCTTAATTTGATAAGATAATTTTGTGGTATATATGTTTGGTATGACGATATATATATATATATATTTAAGAAATAAGGTACTTTTTAGTGTTTAGTCATTATAAAATCTATAAGAATTCGAAAAAATGACTTTTCTCACTTTTGGACTTCGAAAAAATGACTCTCTAGACATTCTTATCAATCTTTGATATTCATTTCATCGAACACAATCCTATTTTAAAAATCATTATTAATTTTTAATAAACACTTTTTGTAAAGCCTATTTTCGTTCTTATACTATTACCATCACCAGCATCCTCAGTAGAATTTTATAAATACGATCCGAAAATGAAGTGTACACAATCTTACGCTTATCATATAAAGATTGAAAGACTATTCCTGATATACACTAAACTCAAAATATCTAAACATACTTTTCTAAAAAATATTTTAAAAAATCATTTTTTGTCGTTTCAATTGGTATAGTATAACATTTTCATTAATCAATATCCATTTAATATAGCAATAACATTAATATAGTTCTATTGACTTTGAAAAAGTTTGTTTGACAATAGTCAAAATTCAACTAGAAAAAGGTACAACGTGTTCCCAACTAAAAAGTACACATAACTAGAAAACACCACAATAATTTGCAACAATGAAATGTATATTTATATATATATATATATATATTTGTTTTTTTGTTTGTTTGTTAGATTTTCATTAAGTGACTACACGTTTTGTTTGACCTAAAAACAGGCACCACATAGGCAATGTTGTGAGGTGATGAATGGTGAAGATGATAGTAATATTATTGACAGTGTCCTACAAATCAGAATTAGAAGTTGCAATAAATGGGAATCAGCAACATTGCCATTTTGACATTAATCAACACTATATACCAAAAATTGCTAACTAATTGTACAGCATTGTATTGTTGTTGTGGCATACAATTTCTTTTGTAACTGAGTTACTGGACAAGAAAAACTTTCTCTGGGGTCTCTTTTTCTCCCCCCCCCCCCCCCCCCCCCCCGATTTAATGAAGATACCCTACTTGCTTTAGGTGGGATGTGTTTTCTAGGAAGGTTACACAACTAAAAATTACTATTTTTTAATTGAAAAATGTTCAATGGTTGTTTCATTAGCGAAAAATAGTAGTGTTTTTATTAATAACAGATGATTAGAACACTCCTTAGTGAGGTGAGTCAATCGGTCTCGCGAGCTGAAAATTCTTGTCTGAGATTTTGTTTGTGTTGTGGAAATATCGTGAATTAACTAACACACAATCACAAATAAAGAAAATAGAGAAGAAAAATAATACAAGGATTTAACGAGGTTTGCCGGGGGCTCTGGGCCAAATTTCTCAGAAAATCATAAGAGTGGGTCCGTAACAAGCTAGCCAAGAGTCCTAGGTGTCCCAGCGGCGCCGAAGGACACCTTATGGGATTTTATGAGCTAAGAAATAGGAAACAAGTGATTTGGATAGTTTTTCGTGGGTATTAGCCCACGGTTTCAGACGCTGTCGAGGGCTCTTAGCCAACTTTCCTTAAAAATCATAAGAGTGGGTCAGTAACGAGCCCGCCAAGAGTCCCAGGTGGCCCGGTGGCGCCGGAGGACACCCAGTGGGATTTTATGGGCCACGAAACAGGAATAGGCGATTTGAGTCTTTTTTTCGTGTGTTAGCCCATGGGTTTTTGCCCTGCCGAAGGCTACGAGCCAACTTTCTCAAAAAATTATGCGAGTGAGTTCGTAATGAGCCCATCAAGAGTCCCAGGTAGCCCGGAGGCGTTGAAGGACGCCTGGTAGGATTTTATGGGCCAAGGAACAGAAAACAAACGATTTGGGCAGTATTTCATGGGTGTTAGCCTATGGTTTCTGGCACTGCCAGGGGATTCGGCCCAACTTTCTTGAAAAATCATACAACTGGGTCCGTAATGAGCCCGCCAAGAGTCACAGGTGGCCTAATGGCGCTGGAGGACGCTTAGTATGATTTTATGGACCAAGAAACAGGAAACAAACGATTTGAGTCATTTTTCGTGGATTAGCCCACGTTTTTGGCGTTGCCGTGGGCTTTGGGTCAACTCTACCAAAATATCATACGAGTAGGTCCGTAATGAAACCTCCAAGAGTTCCAAGTGGCCCGGCCGCACCGGAGGACGCCTGGTAGGATTTTATGGGCCAAGGAATAGGAAATTGGCGATTTGGGCCTTTTTGTGGGTGTTAGCCCACGCTTTCTGGCGTTGCCGGGGGTTTCGGGCCAACTTTCTTGAAAAATCATACTAGCAAATCTATAACCAGACCCCCAAGAGTCCAAGGTGGCTCGACAGCGCCGGAGGACGTCTGATAGGATTTTATGGGTCAAGGAACAGGAAACAAGAGAATTTTGCCATTTTTCGGGGGTGTTAGCCCACGAAACACCCACGATTTGTGGCATTGCCAGGGGCTTCGGGCCAACTTTCTCAAAAAATCATACGAGTGTGTCCGTAACGAGCCCGCCAAGAGTCTTAGGTGGCTCGGCGGTGCCGAAGCACGCCTGGTAGGATTTTGTGGGGAAGGAACAGGAAACAAACGATTTAGCCCATTTTTCATGGGTGTTAACTGTTATGCGTAAAAAATGACTTTGTTTCGAAAACTCAATTAATTTGAATAAAATCGAATTCTCGAAATTTACAAAGTCGCCACTTAATTTTTAAAGTCAAAATTAAGAAAAACTTAATTAATTAATTTTAAAACTCAACAGAGAAAGTCTTAAAATTTAGAGAAAACGGGTTCGAGGTTCAATTT
>JBCEWC010001716.1:9382-38861 GCA_038996855.1 Solanum aculeatissimum | reverse complement strand
ATTACTTATACATGGGATATACACAAAATATACATTATGATACACAAATATACACCGACTATACATGTCTATACAACAAGGACTATTTTTTTGTAATTTTTTAAATTTAATGTGTCTCGGTGTAATTTGTCCAAAAACTTCTATCAAAAATGTGAAAAAAAATATAAATATTATTATAAACTTTAATACTCATAATCACAACACTATAGTGTATCTTTCACCTTGTATGATTATCACATGACACTATATTAAACCAAACACTAGAAAAATGATTATGAATAATTTCACTATAAAATATTTTCATTGATAATCATGATCGATTAACAATTAGACCAAGAACCATTTCAAGAATTAATTTAGTATTATTTATGTTTATGATTCATTGGTGTCACTTTGAATTTATATTAATAATACATATGAATATAACTAAAGAGGTAAAAGGAATTTGATGGATCAATCCCTAAGTATAAATGATTGTATTCTGGCAAAACGAAATTCATCTGGTTATGATCCAACCAACTAGAAAATGATCCAAAAGATAATGTCATTTTTCATAAATCATGCACTCTAGTAACTCATTCTTTATCTGCTTAACAAATAGACCAACTATTACATACATCAATTTATAACAATAGTATAGATGAATGAAATGAAAAATACAAAGAACGATTGAGCCGACATAATTGTTGGTTGTTGATGATGGATTAATAGAGAGAATTGTAGGTCCAAAAGGTGGCGAGAATGGACACTATGCATATGAAGAGCGAAGGGAGAAGAGTAGCATTCAAGAGCATACTCTCCCCTAAGTATCCAGCCAGAGTTATGGTTGCATCTGAAATCACCCGAGCAATGGTTCCAGCTTCTGTAGACAAGAGGCCACCATTGTACGTTCCACGAGAAAGCCTAGATGACATGACTCGCGAGAGGAGTGACAAATTTACACCTGAAGTGAGCCAAAGTTACTTTTTAGAATGTACAACATAAAAACATACTATTATCATTGAGAAGATCGTTAAATCTCCAAGTTTTGTTATACTATTCTCAATGAGATGATCGTTAGATTTCCAAGTTTTGTTATATGTCAAAGAAGTGTTCACTACGAACACCACAAGTACATATGCAAACGAATAAATTCACTTAATGAACAGAGTATGTGTCCACACTCCACATTATCTCCTTTTCTTCCGAGTTTTTCTGAGTTTGAGCACAGCTTTATTCAACTACATGATTTTTGGTTTTTTGCATATTGATACATCCATTGACAATTAAGAGGCGCGTTATTTCTTAAGAAAAACAGAGAAAAGAGGGGATCATACCTTCTAACACCTCTGCAGATACAAATAATAAGAGCCCCGAGCAGACATACTGTGGCACAGAATATGGGATTATAACATTAAAGCTCATGAGTATACCGACACAAACCATAATTTCAGATGCCAAAAGAATTTGCCTGCAAACAAAAGAAACTCAATATTCAATTTATGATGGTGAAGATTTAATATGATATGATGCATGGTGAATTTTTCAGTCTTTAACATAGTGTTTAACGAAAATTGTCCACCTTCTGTTTTATTGGATGCATTATTACAATGTGAGAATTGAACTCTATGCGACAAAGCTGCTAAAAACATTTCTTTATGTTATACGCCAAGCCATAAACTATATCGATTACAGGTAGAGGTGGCAAAATTGGGCCAGGAAATCATGACCCATCCATATTTATTAACTCGGACCACTTTGATCCGGTCAAAATTGGGCCTATCTAAAAGTTGTGCTAATTTTTTGCTCAAAACAAAATATTTTCTACCCAAGAATCCTTGAAAAAAACAAATACTATTGACCAGAAAGTAATCATCCATTAACATATGTGTGTGCGAAAGAAATTACCTGTCCTCGAACATGTTACTTATATAGCTCCCAACAACAAGATTTACTGGAAGAACCGTGAGGCCAAGACATGCAAGAAAAGTCGCCACGGTGCCTGTTGACCAGCTAAAGTAATATGTCGTGATGACACTAGATTCTGAAAGTAAAACCTCCATAGCGTATTTCAGCATAAAGTAGATTAACAATTGAACCTGGAAAAATCAAAGAGTTGTATTAGTGGTCATCAAATTTCATGTCGTTCTATTAGACAAGCAAATCATATAGACCCATGTCAAGCAAACTTATGTTCCATGCTTTATTTTCTCTTTCCGGTCACTAGGCTACACTAACATTATTAGAAGTTGAACTTCAAAGAGTCGATTTCCCAGTGAAGAATAAAATCATGTAATTTCAGTGGATTACTCTTTCATACAAAAGGAATATCACTTGCTTACTGGATCGAAAAAGAAGCAAATGAGCTCAGAGTTGAACATACCTTCACAGAAGGAGTGAGCAATCTGTATGCTGCTGCTATGGAAGTAGCAGGTTGATGAGAGTCTTCGGAGGCTTCTTCACTCTCGTCGCCTTCTTGTTCATCCTCATCTTGTTGATTCTTCGGTGATTTTATTAGCAATGGTTCCGCAATGCCTTTTTCAAGTGAATCAGGTTGATCTAGAGATCAAAAAGATTTATTATCAGATAAGTATCGACCTTATTAGGCCAGCTTTTGCATATACTCCAGGAATTAATTTAATATTTTATGGCAAAATTACTATATGGAGCTCAAGTAAAAGGTTATTTTGCATTCTTAGTTAAAGATTACAGAAGATAAGGGAAAAGGAGAGGGTAGAGGCAATAACATATGCAACGTCCGAAGAGTAATGGCTAATATAACAAAAAAGAGAAGTAGGACATACCAGCCTTAGACTCTTGAGGAACATTGTGTACTTCAGTATCGCGAACAGGTTCTTTAAAACAGAACCACAGCCATATCAAATAAATGAGCCATGAAATAGCCATAAGCCAACCAGGCAAAGTATCTTGATTGAAGGTTAACTTGTAAATCTTAAAATTCGTCTGTAGTAAACCGGCAAGTGCAGGTCCACATGCCATTCCAAGTGCGCTAGCACTAACGAAACCCGCTGAAGCCTGCATCCGGAGTTTAAGAGGCACACAGTCACTGATGTAGCGACGGTTCACTGCTCTGGCGGAACCAAAACTGCAATTCAAGAAGAATAGGGCCACCATCTTGTCAACTTGCAAGTCTTATGACAAAGGGATACATTTTGTCCTAATATAAATAAAGTGTTTAAGGGCAGCAGGCATTATAGAAGTTCTTTAAATATCACACTTTATTAACATACAAGTCTCTTCTGTCCCCGCAAACACCAAACAAGTTTAACCACAATTACAGCATAATTCCAACTAGTTGGTATTCTATTATATTCTGTTGTTAACTAAATTCATATTGATTTGAGAGGATTTATGTCCCTTGTACTATCCCCACCCCCGAACCACGTGATTTTAGGTTTATTTGACATAGTGCAGCACCTTCAATCATCACAGTGTTACAACTACTGTTTGTATGGTGCATACAGAGGGGTTTAAGTTGGATGGTCAAACTTAGGCTATCTTCTCTCATTTATCTTGTATGTGTTCTACTTGCACCACCTCCCAGATGTGATCATTTATAATTTTTCTCAAACTGGTATGACATCACATCCATCTTCTTAAATGACCACGGAATTCGTCTGGGCCAACTGCAACCTTCGCAACTTGGAGATAATGGGGAGTTATCTATGACAACACATTCATCATAACATTTGCATGCCAAAGACATTTAACTATATAATGCATTTTCCGGAAAGATTGATCTTAGGCATCTGAACCAAAATTTAGATACCACAATCTTATCTCGCTTCACCTTCATTCATTCTTCTTATGGGGACTAAACTTGAGGTGAACATCTTCCATTTTTTAATATAACCGAGAAATCCCCGAGGACTGTTTAGCCCATGATTTGAAATTCTTCTAACCTTTTGTTAACTCCATGAATAGTTTCATCAACTACCACGACATCATTAGCAATTACTTTTTGAAAGTCAGTGTCTACCTCCCAAGTTCAGCAAGAATGAAACTAGATATGCTTCAAAAATGCGAAAGAAAGTGAAGTCACTCAGTTATCATGTCATTAGCATCATAAAATCTTTATCTTTCCAAGTTGAAGTTGGTTCACATGGTACCAATGTTTTACATCCAACAATCTACAAGAATCAATTGGCAATCAAATGATTTTATAAATCATCCTCCAATCAGTACCATCCGCCATCCCAAGTGCCAAAAAGAAATATCTAAAATATTCAATAAAAGAAAACCACATGTATAGATGCTCACAGCTGGGAAGAGTGGAGGAGAGAGATTTACCCGCAAAACAGACGACCGATAAGCAGAATTGGTATTGATTTGAGATCATAAGCCATTGCATACATGACATTGCCAATAAAAAGAACTATGCTGCTGAATATCAGAGGTCTGAAATAAGACCTGTTCGACCAAGCACTGAAATACACTGACGAAAAGATCTGCGCGACAGCCATGGCTCCAATCACAATTCCACAAACAGTTGCAGCCGCACCAAGGCTCATGGAATAATCATCTGCTGTTGGTACAATAATGTATGTATTGACCATGTAGAGGAAAGTATTTGCTAAGTTCAACATAAGCGACATAAAATGGTATTTCTGATCATCAACCCCTTCCTCGACAGGAGCAGGTAGCTCTTCTTGCATAATAAGTGCATGTTGGCCCAAAAAGTTAAGGAAGTTTGTCGAATGACTTAATCTAGAGACAGCTGCTTGCATCGAATCAACTACAGGATCCTGCAAAGAGGCTCTGTACCATATAAGAAAAAAATAGTAGAGCATGTCTAGGATTTATAATGGACTACACTCTCACTGTCCCACTTTATGTGACACAATTGAGAGTATGACGGTCAATCTAATTTTCTGTGTAACTTTGGACAAAGAACCTTCTAGTTATTTGAAAGAAAAGTTACACGTTTAGGTAGTACATAAAAAGTATTATAATTCACAATATGGAAAAGTAATGGTCGCAGAAAAACTTTTGACGCTCCAAATAGTAACCTGTCACATATAATGGAACAAATGGAGTGATATTTATAAAATCTGCACAAAGATCCGAAGCGGTTTACTAGACTAAAACCTGGAAAGGAAGAGATGGATGGTCATATATTGACAAGTAGCTTCCCTGACGGTCTTGAAGATCTGCAAGATTACGAGATATTGCTCCAACAACTGCCCCTAATCCCTGCAATTATCATTTAAGGATGGCTTGCGTTAGGGCATACTACAAGTCCAACAACAACGTACCGAGTGTGATCCCACAAATTGCGTTAGGGCATACTATTGCTAATAAATCTGAATCTCATGTTTAGTCAAGAAATGACATTGCAGTAACGAGTTAAAAGGCAAATCTCAGAAGAAAAAAAGCAGTAGCTGCAGTTGTGTTATCAGCAGTAGCATTAGTCTTCTTATTTTTTATTTTTTATTTTTTATTTTTTATAACCTTGATGTTTAGGGAAGTTTAGGGAAGTTTGCGTGCACCTTGACTAATTCCATGGGTAACTACTACCTCCCACCAACACAGATACCGGATAACTCTGATAACCAAGGCTTAGCAACAATAGCATTGTTAGGTGTCGTTTGGTAGAGTGTATTGGGGAAAATAATGCATGCATTAACTCTTTGTATTAGTAATACCTTGTTTGGTATACTTTTTTATGCTATGCATAACTAATACATGCATTAGTTATACACTCTATTGTGTCTTAAGGAGTGTATTACTAATACCATAGATTTTAAGGTATTAGTAATGCAATGCTTTTAATGCATGCATTAACATGATTAAAGACTCGATTGCCCCTCAAAATCTTTTTTACATCTTTTCCACCATGAATGTGGAGGGTATCTTTTTTGTAAATAATTCTTTTCATGCAATGTATGTTATTTCTAAAGCATCAAACCAAACAATGCATAAAAATATTTGATGTACAATTAATGCAAGCATAACTAATACATGCATTACTAATGCACTTTATTTAGCATTATTCTTATACACTCTACCAAACGACCCCTTATAATAGAAGAAGAATAGTGAACTTGCAGTTTGAGTTTAGCATATTACCACGTGCTTGAATACTTGCTGAAGTTGGGAATAGGGATGATTAGCCCGTGTTTTGACATAATAATCGGTGAACTTATAGCCGAAACGTTTGTCAAATTTTTTGAGTATCTTCCTCAATCCAATAGCATTTATTTCAATGAAATAGAGAAGCTTTAGAAGATCACGCCCCACTGCATGATAAGCTTTTCGCAACTCATTTATTTTTGATATATCAGGCACCTCTTGAAGAGATTCTTTCTGTTCATTAAGTTCAGATATTTTGTTCGCAAGAGCTCCCTGTTGTTCCAACAAAAAGAGAACTATTGTTTCAATCTGCAAAGATTAAGAAGAAAAATATCAGATCTCCATGATGTGGCTGAAGCCTTCTTGGCTATAAGAAGTATTCTTTCGATCCAATACAAGATGCGTAAATCTACGAACAAATAGAGATAGTCAAGATTAATTTCTAAGGACTATTATTTGACCCCTCCAAACCTATCAGAATAAGTAGTCAAAGGCGAAAAGCTCTAAAGTTCAGTCCGAATCTATTGGGGATTTAAGTGAGAAGCGCAATTAGAGTGTGGGCTGTAGTTATAAAAGGCACAATGAAGGAAAAAACAAAAATATATATGTAATTCAAAAAAAAAAGTAACAAGTTCAGTCATAATATTTTCCTAAACCACTAATACACTTGTATGCCGATTATATTTGTCTAGTACCCCTCTATCCAAGATAGAACTCCTGGGCAATGAGGCGCACGTGTTGCCTATAGTGAAGTGAAGCTTAAGCGACGCAAAGTGCCCTCCTCAAGCTATTATGGTATTCAGGCTTTGACAACACTGAGCAGAACATTGACAGAGTAAGCAACAAATTATGCCATAGCCACAGCTAGAACCAAATATGGCAAATAAGATTTCGACCGAAACAAGAACGTGTCTTTTTTCCTAAAAGTTTTGATCTTGGAAACAAAAATCTTTCTGCAAAATGAGGGTTCCACAACTGATTAGTTTTTGGAGACAGAATACTGATGAAGATGCTCGCAACTAATGTATAGCATTTAGTCATTCTTATCCTGATTCAAGTTAAACTAGGTATGGATTCCACTTCAAGAAAAGACCAAGAAATATCTAGTTGGAAGAACCAGAAAACTAATCAAGCAAAGAGCCTCCAAAATAACTCTTTTAAGTATACAATATCTTAGAAATCTTTCACAATAAATGTTGACAAACTTCAAAGTTGATGAATTGTCACAGGAAGAACTAATGATATAATATGATTGAGTTGATATGCACATGTAGGGATGCAAGTGTATCAATCCAAACTCCTTACCTGGTTGTCCAGCATTCTCGAGAAATCCTTAAGAACAAATCGCCGATCCGGTACAGCAGCTTGGCTTTGGTTAGCATACTGCTTAAGCTTCCTCTTCATCAACTTGTAATTGATATAGTATCTGCAACAAAATTGATCTTCACCATTCAACATAATAGTGCAGACTCAAACTAAATGTACTTCTTTTGGTTCCTTTTCTTTAGGTGGTAAGGTCTAATTTATCCTCTTTGATTAATCACCTTTGTTGCTCGGACCCTTAAAAAATGTTGTCACATTCCTGTCGAATCCTCCAAAAATGGCATAGCATTTGGATGATTCGACAAAAGCCTGGTGAGATCTTCGTAAAGTCCGAGCAACATAGCTAATCACTACTGCATTAAAGTGCTCCGGTAAATTTTTCTCTCTTTACTAGCACAAAAAAGAGAACCTATTTCCTTAATCCTCAAAAAAGCGAACTTTGCTTTTCTGCATTGCAACTAGCATTTCTTTGTTTTTTATTATAACACATTGCAATAAGGTTTGTGGTCAGTATGTATCAGCAAATATATCGAATTATTCACAGCATAACATTTTCTAGGTTTGTGTTTTTTACTAAAAAGAAACATAGCAAGTTTACAAAGTTCATGTAGAAGTGAAGAATAAGAGCATCGACAAGATCAATTTATGCAGAATTTAACACATAAATCTAAAGCAATCTCTAGTTTCTGCTAAATTAACGACACCAAACATACCCTTGCCATTCTTGGACTTGTCTTTCCTTCAACTTTTTCCCAAAAGACACCATTTTTATCTGCATTCAGCCACAAATAGAAAAAAAGAAAGAGATTTGATAAATAGCAATGCCACATTTCTAGTGATGAGAAATAGATTTCCATATGCACGTAGAGTATTTGGGTGCCAGACACTGAATGGGAAATTATACTAATCACAGTTTCTTATTAGCTACCCGTTCACAAATAATTAATGTCTATTTGACACAGTGATGCAATTATTTTACATGGACTACGAAAGAGCTCCACGGGATACAGAAATCATACAACGTTTAAGTTCTGATCTTCTTCTTATACATAGGAATTTGCAACTGCAATAACAGAAATGAAACCTTCTGGGGCCAAATCAGAAGAACATTGAAAAGATCATGTGTAGTTCAAATGACTTGGTCTCTAAATCACTCAAAAAGTACAATATTTAAACATACACACAACATGTTCACATTTATATTTTTTTTGCAAACGTGGTTCCGACCAACTTGCATGCACCTCGACTAATTCCACGAAATACATGTCACCTCCCGCCAGCAATAATTACCACGAGATACAGTCACACATCATATTTGCAGTATATCATAAACCATCTCAGCGAATAAAGAAGCATTAGTATATACATACAATTCACTCACATCACTGTGCATTTTCACATCAAAACAACTACTTCACAACAATAATTTCAGCTTCATATAAAAGAAAAAAAAGATAAAATTCCGCAAAGAAAAAAGAAAAGCAAAACATATGTATGTTTCCACATTAAAAGCAAAAGTATCAGCATTCATATACCACATGACTAAAAAAATTCACACAAAAATAAAACAAAACAGAAATCCAAATTAAAGAGAAGTAACACATCACTGGAGTTGACATATATATATATATATAGCTCACCCATACAGGCGCAGAGCTAGAGTTCTATTTACGTATTAGGCAAGCTAAAACTCAATATATGAAATTCCTTCACAACCCGGTAAGCTCCCCTTCCCAGAATCCAGAATCAATAAAATTCAAAATACTTGATCCGCCTCTACACAAACACATCTACATACATACACATATAGATACAAATGTGCAGGCATTCACGTGAAGAGTTTGCTCTGAAAACACAAATTCTACAATAATTTCATTTATTTGCAGATTCACAAAATTCAATTGAAAATCTTCCAAAAAAAACAGAGCACTTCGATTAAACACAAATCTGCAACAATTTCCTCATAGATTTTCGAAGCAATTACCTGTACGTATCCGCAATTGCAGCAATTTACAGAAGAACTTTTAGATGAACATCAACAACAAACACACTGAACTCTGTTTTTCTTCAGATTCACAGAATTCGACGGTAAAACAGAGCAACTTCTAGCTGGATTAAAAAAAAAAATTAAACAACTAACAACAAAACTCGTGATCTTTCTGATTTCTAACAACAAACAACAACAATTTAGAAAAAAAAAATCTTCGAATTTTAGCTTCGTGTAGATTTTGAACTTTCAAATTTCATGTGAAGAAGAAATTGTGCATGAAAAAATGTGGTGAAGAGTTTATATATAGTTAGAGAAACTCGGCCTTTAATCGGGGTTTTGTTTGTTTGCAAAATTGAGCACGTGTTCTTTCAAGTAATATTTCGAGTTAATGATAAAAAACACACTTAAATTATATTTTTTCCGAGTCTTTCATATTTTAGTTATTTATAGTTGTATTTATCTATGGGTGAATGTTTGTTATTCGATTTGATAATTAGTAACTAAAAGTATGTATCAAATATTGAACTTTTAAATTTTGATTTGGTACGATCGTATTAAAGTTGAAACTAACTGTATTATGAAGTTAATATTGTTAATTCTATTGTTTTTGTTTTTTGATGGAAGATTAATAAGTAACATGGAAGAAGACAAAGTTGTTTCAAGCACCGACAGAATCAAAGTTCCTCTTTTTTTAAAGAGAAAAGGACCTAAGGCGAAGTAGTGGGAACTCTAAAGATTCTTCGAAGGAAAAATAGAGATGTCTCCAATATTATCAATAATATGTGAAAGTATCGATATAATTTCATATAGTCATCCGATCTGAATGTAACATGATTCATAATTAATTACTATACATAACTTTAGATTATGAATCTTGAATATCATAATTAATTGGAAACAAATTAAACAAGATTGGATCCTTATAATCTAGCATTACATAATATTGGATATGAGTTTATTATCTAAATTATTATTGAACATTTACCAAAATACAATTTAAGTATTATTAATTGTTGTCATTTACTATTTGAACGATGGTGATATGTTATGAATATAACTAAAATGGAAGACCCATGTGAGAAGATGTCAAATTACATTTAGGTCCCCAAGAGATGTCTATCTATTGAAGAGGGAAATAATCAATTAGGGTTATGCTTATGAGTTATCTCTTTATTTCTTAGTTATTTAAATTAATTCTGGAATCTCCCTCCTTTCTTCCTTTTTATTTCTTCTTTTTCCCTTGGAAGATTTGTTACTAGTTTGGAGTAATTATAACGATGAACTTTTATATTTGTATATGTAATTCCAATTATCCATATCAATACAATATAAGTTCATTACATGTAGAAAAAGAAAACAAATAATAGTCAATGTGTGTTTAAATAGAAAGTTCGCACATATGATAGTCCATGCGTGAAACTTTGAACATCGAAATATGTTAGGTATGTTTTGAACACTAACTACTCTTCTTTATATTAAAATACACTTAAGTGTTGAGTTAGCCTACACACGTCTGTTATCGATTAGAAACAACATATTTTGATCATCGGTGTATTGAGGTATATATGTTGCAATACAAAGAAAGTGAAAGTTTAGGTGGGCAAAGAAAATAACGAATTTCTTACCTGACACCCCATTATCGTGTCCTAAAAGTAATATCCGAGCATTTCATCAAGATTATCATTGTCTCTCTCTCTTCCTTCCCCGGACCCCCTCAACGCCCTCGACCTCGTTACTCTATCACCCTTTTGATCCTTCCACCCTCAACTACACCTAATTCCCACCGCTATCTCATTTTCACTTCATAATATTTTTCTGAATTACATATAAAAATTATTTTGAGGTAATTTTTTTGGCTTATTTACTATGTATATATATATATATATATATATATAAAAGAAAATTTTAAAAGCTTTTGAATATCATCTATTTTTATGAGATATCTATCAATTTTTATCAGCAATAGGTACTAAGTAACTTTATTTGTCAAGACTATGATATATGAGAAAAAATCACTTAGTATTTTTTTATCTTTACTGAAATTTAAATATGATACTTAATGGTTCTCAAATACTTTATTGACCGCTAGTTATCTTTTCTTTGATTTTTTGAATTAACTAAGTAAATAACATATGATCTTTGTGTATTCTAGTTATCGATATTAAATGTGAGTAGATACTGTGATTGCTTTAGTTGCATGTATAATAATCCATCAATTACGCGTTATTTGATATTTACATTAAAATTTATCGATTAATTGATTTGTGGCAAAAAGTTCTCATTTTAGAGGTAAATTAGACTTTCAACCAAGGTTATTTATTATCAGAGTTCGAATTCAAGATCTTTGATTAAGATATAGAGATCTTATTGTCACCCCAACATAATTTTTTATGGTAATAATTAATCAAGAATTACATGAAATCATTTTGTTTCTGAGAGTAAGAGTTTGCATCAATCTAACAACTCATGCCTTGTCAAGAGATAACAAAGTAAAGTCTTATTCTAAAAAATTCAATAAATATTAATTGATCGTATATCTCATTATAATTCCATGATTCAAAGCATCCTTTCCTATTTGATCCCAATCAAAGGTCTGAAAAAACTGACCCAAACATTATCATCAAAATGACTATATTATATATATACCAACATTTGGCCCCAATATTATTGCATTATAAGGCTATGGGTCCTACTCTATTTTGTGGTACATTGACAATGACTATAGGAAAATTAAATAATTTAACAATCAATTTAATTTCCATAAGATACCATCTTGGATTTTTGGAATCTAATTTCTTGTAAGAGATACCATGTGGGACTTTCAATTTTGGAATCTAGGCTTACTTTCAAATTTCTTTTTATTTTTAACTTTAAAAAACAATCTAAATATGATGAAGAAAAATATAAAAAAAAAACTAATCTAAATGTGATTCAAATTCATTTTGTAAAAAATTACACGATATATATATAGAATACATATACAATATTTGTTTTAATTATGTATGTGTGCGTGTATGAGAACAGAGGTTAACTCATTGATTAACAGATTCAAACTTCATGTTGAGGTTTCAAGTTTAAATTCCAGATGAAAAACATAAACTATTCAACAAAACAGTCAAGATATGTCCAAATTTATTTGAACACTACCATCACCAGAAAAATATATTTTCTTCACTTTAATTTGTTTGTCTTACTTTTGTTCGTTTATAAACATTTTATTTTATTTTTTGCAATTCTTTAACTCTTACTTTCAACATTAAACCACAGAATTAAAAATATTTTGATATATTCTATATCTCTTTAAATTAAGACATAATATTTAAATATTTTTTTAATTAAATTTGTGTCAAATTAAAATTGGATAAATAAATTAAAAGGAAAGAAAGTAATTTGAATGTTGAAAGAATGAGGTCAAGGTTACCCATGATGATGTGAACAAAAATTGATGCAAGATTTGACCTCACTGTATTATTTAGATAAGGGTCCACACTCTATTTTGTGGTACATTTGACAATGACTAGAGAGAAATTGTAATTTAATATTTAATTTCCATAAGATACCATCTTGGACTTTAGAATCTAAATTATTGTAAGATACCATCTATGTGGGACTTTCAACTTTGGAGTCTAGGCTTACTTCCAAAATACTTTTCCTTTTTATTTTTTTTCCTTCTAACCTTAAAAGGACAATTAAATTATGAAATTTCAATTTTCATATAATAGATTAATACTATCATTCCTACAAATAGTTCCTTACCCTTTTATTTGAGGAATT
Source organism: Solanum aculeatissimum (assembly GCA_038996855.1). NCBI lineage: Eukaryota > Viridiplantae > Streptophyta > Magnoliopsida > Solanales > Solanaceae > Solanum > Solanum aculeatissimum. Next base: position 25,702 of record JBCEWC010001716.1, on the reverse strand, counting down.
TTCATTAGTAGGTATTGATAAGTATAATTTATAAATAGTTTTTATTGAGAAACTTTCGTAAGTAGCTATTGATAAGTATCTTAATTATGCTACTTAGCTACAGTTTAGCTAATTGTGTTCTGTTGCTATAATTTCGTTTGCTATGGGTATTTCAGCTACAGTTTACCTAATTATGTCCTGTTGCTATAATTTCGTTTGCTATGGGTATTTCCTGTTGTATAATTCGTTGCAAATATACAAAACTATTTGTATAATTTGTTGTCAATATACAAACAGAGCAAGTAGTTTGCTGCCAATACACAAATTTATTTGTATAATTCGCTGTTAATATACAAAAAGGATAAGTGGTTCGCTGCCAATATACAAATAGGATAACTAGTTCACGAGTTAACAACCATTCTCTGTAATTTTGTAAAACTATAATTATGTTAAGTAATTTACTTAGTTATTTATTTTATTGGAGTTATTAAACTCCCTCAGACTCTATGGAATTACACTGCATATATTGTAGATTTATAGTATCCCTTTGGGAGAGGCTATATTTTAAAGGATCAAAATTTAAATAGTAGCCTTAAATAAAAGGGAACATTTTGTCTAAATCAGCCCACTTTCATCCTAACGGCCCAGCCGACATCAAGCTCGGCCCAGTAAACAGCCCAAATATAAAAACTGAAGATTTCCGATCGCCGCGAAGGAGGAAAACGATTGGAGAATGACGAGCGCGGTGGATGCTACAGAGAATCCAATCCCGAAGTCGGCGGTGCTGATGTCAGCGTCTATGCAGGAGTGACAATGTGGAGTTTTTCCGGTGCAAAAAGTTGGATCGGAAACCGGAAAAATGCGTCGAGGAAAGCCATGAAGTCAGTCATTGTGTCCTTGGCCTGTAAGTTGAAAAATTCTCACAGAGCAATTATTTTTACTTATTTTTTGTATCTAGTCGATTTTGTTGCAGTTTTGTTATAGTTAGCTCTCGTTTTTAGCCATTGATTTTGAAGTTGTAAATTTGAAATTTGAATTTTTGAAGTTGTATTTGGACATGCATTTTGTGAGTTTAAGTGAAATTTTGTGTAGAAACCGAAAGTATTTGAATATCAGAATTATCAAATTTTCATGGCCAAGCAGAGATTTGAGCATAAATCTCCAAAATCTATGGCTAATTGCCAGCTTGCAACGAAAATTTATACTCCGTTTAGAGTCGCTTATCACGAGTTCAAGTCTTTGCTAGTGAATCAAAATGCAATTTAATTATGAATTGATTTGTAGCAGTTTAGTTATAGTAAGCTCCTGTTCGGCCATAGATTTTGAAGTTGAAAATTGAAATTTCGAGTTTTTCAAAGATTTTTGAAACTTGAAGTTGTGTTTGGACTTGCATTTACTTGGAAAAAATTGAAGTTTTGTAGGTGAAAGTCAAATGTCTCCCCAGAAGCTAGCTTATAGTGAAATTTGTACTCCTTGTAAAGTCTCTTATCATGAGCTCAAATCCTGGCTAGTGACTCGATCTAATTTAATTATGAATTAGTTTGAAAATCTACTCGAGTTTGTAGCAGTTTAGTTGTAGTCACAGTGAAATTTGTACTCCATTTTAGGTCTTTATCACAAGTTCAAATCCTCCCCCTACCTTTTTGTGAACTATAGAGGATTGATCTGGTAATACACTAAGTTTGAAGCTTGAAATAGTGGATTTCTCCTCTGCCAAAAAACCTCCCCCTACCTTTTTGTGTTGGTTGAGAGAAATGGAAATTTTCGGCTTTCTGGTGTAAGTGAAAATTTGAATGGAAAATCACTTTATATGAATCCTTGCTTGTGTATAGTTAAGAATGCAAATTTATTGGACTTCTGAAAATTCTTTACTAGTGTTCTTTTTCTGTTGGGAGATTGCCTTGTTTGCAAAATTTTGAGCATATTGTTTAGGTAAAGGTCCTTTGCAGTTTCACTGTTATAGTTTGTTCTTATGCTAGGCATTTATGTAGCAGCAATACCAGATTTATGAATATTTCGTTCAACACGCTGGGGAGGTTTGTAAGGATCATAGCTTGCAAGGTAGTCCAGTCATTCATTCATTGTGCAGTAGTTACAGATAATGTAGGTTGGGTTGCATTGTAGACAAATTCTTAAAAGTTCAAAGAGAAAAAGTCATTCCAGGAAGAGTGTTACTCGGTATCTGTGCTGGTCGGAGACAATAGGTACCTCATGACATTAATTAGTTGAGGTGTGTCCAAGCTGGCCGGAATACCATGGTTATAAAAAGAAAATATTATTGAAAACATTAATGTGCCTTCTTACACCGAGTAACATTCCTGGTAAAGACATATTGAATTTTGCCGGCTATGATTTAACATAACTTTTTAAACCATTTTATTTCAGGGATTAAAAATCACGTGCAGAAATAATTGTGCATGTATTACTGCACAAATGAATTTGAGATGTGCCGAAAAGAGCAAAAGGAATTCAGAGAGGCATGTCCTTGTTGGCTGGGCGCCAAAAAGGTAAAGCCGTAAGGATAAGGTCCGTATAAATCCTACCTCCCCAGAACCCACTTGTGGGATTATACTGGTTTGACTGTTATTACAAATAATGGTTCTCAACTATATGGAAATAGTAACATTTTTAACTTTTCTGTGAAATGCTACTCCTAGCTTATACCTAACTGGCTAGTTAGTATCAAATATTGTAACTCCACAAAGACACCTCAACATCACTTTCCACATCATCCCAACTGAAACAACTATCTAAACGTGGAGTTGGCGTAAACAAGAGCCCCTCTGCCATCTTTTCTCGCCATCTTTCCATCTCCAACATCTCGTTTTCTTCTCCCCATTCACAACATAAAACATTCGCCATGTCAATATTCAATTCCTTCGCGCCAAAATCACTACTACTTCCATTGTTATCCCTCGCAATATCAGTCTCTTGGTACTTTACTTCCTCAGTAGTACTGGAATAAACTTCCTCATTCATATAGTCGATTCCAACCAGTTCATGATCCTGAGAATAAGCTTGTGCAGCTGTAACTGCCGCCTGGCGTATGGCCTTGGGGTCCTTTGATGCCGGCACTGGCAATCGCCAACGAGAGTCAGCAAAGTTCAAAGTGGCTAGATTACCTCTAAGTGCTAATGCAGCTACGTCATGAGCTCGAGCCGCCATTTCTGGAGTAGAGTAAGTCCCTAGCCATATTCTTTTCTGTTGACTAGGCTCACGTACCTCGCAGACCCATTTGTTATTATTCCTCCTCCTCACTCCCCTATAAACCGGGTGTCGAGTCTCCTTAAACTTCTTCCTCCCAGCACGTTTCTTGGGCCTGCTCGATGCTAATAACAGTATTCCTTCCTCATCGAAAGGCGTCATTGCACTTAATGGGTTGAGATCTGACGAGTACCAACTCGAGTTGTTATTCATAATTAGACACGTGTCAGCCTGTAATAAGCTACTGATTTTCTTGAAGTTTGAAGTGTTGTGAAGTGATATGGGTAGTTTTATAGATTTTGGATGGACTTTGGAATTGGATTGTGAATTAAGTAAAGAAAATGAAACCACGTGGCTACGATATGGACACGAACACGGAAAAACATTTTTCCTTAAAATGTTGTGAAAAGGAACAACTTTTCTTCTTTGTGGGGTCTAGGAAAAGGTGGTAAATATGTCCCACAGTATTCGAATTCAGACCACATATATTCTTCGTTATAAATGTGATACTCGCTCCGTCTATCTTTACTTGATCCCTATACTATTTTAGGATGTCCAATAATTTTAAGAAATTAAGAGATAATTTTACACTTAGTTCCTAATTTATCTTTGTTATTAATTAATTATATTCAAAAGGTAATTTAATAAAATTATTTGCATATTTGTTTTTTCATTAATTTTTATGATATCTATGTTAGCTTTTGATCTGAATACAAATTTTATGACCTTAAATATGCCAAATTATAAATAGTATATTCAAGTTTGGAATTTACAACATGAACAAGTTAACACATAAAAAGTCACATGCTTATATTATGGATAGAATAATCCAGGAGAATATACTAGTTTTTTTTTCTGTTTTGGGGTCAAAACTAGGAGTTTTATTTTGTTAGTTGTAGACTTGAAGTAGTGAGTTGGCTATCTTTTGGATAAGATTAAAAAGTGGGGGTACTTTTTTCCCCTTTCCTATAAAAATTGGGGTGTGTGTGGTGTGGTGGGTGCGTGGTACTTTCCTTTGCAATTATTTGTCAATGGGACAAAAATTTGTGAGTTCCCAGGAAACAAACATGACACACGGGTGCCACACACTTCCTAGGTCACTCCGACATGGTAGTCACCGTGGCAAAATTAAATCAAATTCATTAAATTTTGAGTGAATTAATAACTTGTCTATTTATTAGTTCAATCTATCTCAATCTAATTCATTTAAAATTGAATTGACATGCAATCCAAATTGACTCAAGAGATATCTTGTTAAAATATTTTTAATTTGATATATTTTATATAGTCAGAATAAATAAAATATAATTTAATTAAGTACTAAAATATTAAAAAAGAGTAAATAAAATAAGTATAATTCAACAAAAGTTGGATCGGATTGGATTTTGACCTGCTCTATAATTCATTACTCAATCCATTTTGACTCAACCCAATTCGATCCAAGTAAATTCGGATTGGGTTGGGTCTTGACTCATTTGATGTCTTGATTCATTATGACCCGTTTAAATTTGATTTAATCCGTCCAATTGTCACCCCTATGAATAGGATAGCTTTTGTACTTTTATCTCTTTTTGTCGAAACATAAATTTATATTTTGTATTATAATATTTTTATTAGTTAGGTTTTAGTGTAATTTTAGTAAACACTGAGTACAAATAAATATTTATTTTTATGTGATTTAATTATCAATGAAGTGATTGAACTTGAAACGTAAGAAATAATATAATAAAAAAAAAGCACAAAGGTAAAAAGATGACGATACATAAAACCTACGTAATGCATCTTATGTCACGTATCATTATATATAAAATTGGAGAATTTTTAATTCAGCCACACATATTTTGAACTTTATAATAGTCCCACTGATATCTACCACGAGTTTTAATGTTACAAATATAAATAATATATAAGAATTATCATACGGTAAATAGTATAATTTTTCGTCAAAGAGAATTCGAATGAATTCTTAATCACAATGTGGCTTCGCTTACAGGTGTTATAAGAATAATATCACTATTGTTAAATGTGATAAGATATTAATATTGAATATCTGAGAGTTTGATCGTTGTTGGAAATTTATTGGTACAATTTGAATTTACAACGTGCGTCTAATTTAGATATGTGAAAAAGAATATTAGAATCATAATATAACTTGAATATATGATTTGATTTTGTAGGTTTACATCAATACATATGCTATTACATGACATATTTTATAAATAATAATATTTGATACGTAAAAGAATTATACTTATTAATTTTAGTTCAATAATTTTAACTAATCGAAATACATATATTATACTTGTCATAATATATATTTATTGGCTATATACCATCACCTAAATCCACATAACTCAAATTCATACCTCACATCCCAAAAATTATATATGTGATGAATAATTCTACATATATATTTTTGTGTACCGATACCAAGAAAAATAATTACATACTATAGTTCCACAAAGTCACTTCAACATCACTTTCCACGTCATCCCAACTAAAGCAACTATCCAAACAAGGAATTGGTGAAAACAAATGCCCCTCAGCCACATTTTCTTGCCATGATGATGATCCCTCAATTTCCAACATTTCATTATTGTTTCCCCAATTATTACAACATAAAATGTTTTCCATTTCCATATTTTGTATGTTATTATTCACTTCATTACCCACCAAATAATTATTGTCACTTCCATTGGCCCCACCACCAACAATATTTTCTTGGTACTTCATTTCCTCATTCATATAATCGACTCCAACTAATTCAGTATCCTGACGAAATGCTTCAGCTGCTTTCATAGCAGCCTGACGTAGTTCTTCAGGATCCTTTGATACCGGAACCTCCAATCGCCAACTAGAGTCGGCGAAATTCAAAGTGGCTAGATTACCTCTTAATGCTAATGCTGCTACATCATGAGCTCGAGCTGCCATTTCTGGAGTAGGGTATGTCCCTAACCATATTCTTTTCTGCTCACTAGGCTCGCGTACCTCGCAAACCCACTTGTTATTATCCCTCCTCCTCACTCCCCTATAAATTGGGTGGCGAGTTTCCTTGAACTTCTTCCTTCCAGCACGTTTCTTTGGCTTACTCGAAGCCAGTTGGAATGCTCCTTCGTCTTGACCTCCTCCCGAAGACGATGATATTTCTTGCAAGTACTGATCTCTCTTCAAGTTTATCGTATTAGACGTCATTACGTTACTACTCATGTAAAAATTACTTCTTCTTTTTTCGTTTGAAATAGTCGCGACTGTTATAATAGTCAAATAATATTCTAACTTTGTACTGAGTAAGTGAAGTTTGAAGAATTTTGTGAAGGTATGAAAGTTGGTTTTATAGATTTAGTGGATATTATATGGATTGTTCATTAAGTAAAGAAAAGAGAACACATGGCTACGACATTGACACGAACACGTTGTCTATTTGGCTACTAAAAGTTTTTAATACAACAAATTAAAGGTCAACTTCACATTTCTTATTCTTTGTAGGGTCTACCTTATATTGTAAATAGTGGCTTAGCCATATGGTAATTAGGGAATTCATCTGAATCCTCTTCGATAAAAAATTATACTCTCATATGGTAGCGATCCAACTAAAAATTTTGATTTCAGTGGGGATTGCTATGATCATGGTAGCTGCTGTGAAGTAGGCACGGGTATTATGTATATATAATAGATATCGAATCTCTTTCAAGTGTATTTACTTTTTAAAAATTTTAATCTCCTTGAAAAAAATTCCGACTCCGTTTTCTATGTGAATAAAAAAATGGAGAAATATAGACTGATGAAAGCAGTGAGCTGGTATGAGTTTAAAGGTATATTCCTCGTTAATTATTACTTGTCACATCTTATTTTTCAAAATTAAATTAGAGTAGATTTTAATCAATGTTTAAAAAATAATAATATTTTTTTCATGATCATATTATTTTCTCCGTTTTATTTATGTGACACTCTTTGACTTGACACGATACGATGCGATGCGATATGGGGTTTAAGAAGAAAAGAATATTTTTGAAACTTATGATTTAAAATATATTTTAGATATTTGTATAACTTTGAATCATTTTATTAAGAAATTAACGTTAAATTGTTTCCAACTATACTAAGGTAATATTCTTTTAGGGAGGAATTAAAAAAGAAAGGAGTATCATAAAAAATGAGACAGAGAAAGTAATATATACAAAGAATTACAAGTTATAATATTTTTTCGTATAACTTTTACATAACATATTCAATATAATTTCATTAATGTATTTGGAAAGAACGAATTATGGAATGTACACATCCTAACTCTTTCCTTATAATATATTGAGATTATTTTTCCAGTAAATTTTTATTTTTTATATTATATTTAAATATTTAAATTTAAAATATTAAATTAATTTTAAAAATTAATTAAATTGACTTTCGAACGATTTGGGTCAAAGGGACAGAAACTCTGTCATTTTAGGAAACAAATCTTTATTTTTAAATATCATAATTTGAATTATATAAATATATATAGAATGTATCTAAATCTCCATTAATTTTGTAGTCTTATATATATAATATGAAAAATTAAAATTTTAAAATTATCAAATATTACTTTATTAAATAAACAAAATAAAGATAAAAATAAAATAAGACAAATAAATTGCTAATATTGATGAGCATAATTTTTAAAATAACAAAAAGTCAAAATATAAAATAAAAGTACACAAAGATTCCAAATGTCGATTTTGATATACATAATGGGAATGGAGAGTTATGAATTGAATTCAATCGCACATATTTTATATGCTTACAATAGTTGACTCATATGTCGATTTTGACTGATTAGTCGGACGCAAATATGAGTAATCAGTAGTGATGTTTTAAAGTGTCACAAATGTGTAGCACCCGTATGTGTTGACTAACTCTACAACGGTTTCATCCCATATCGATCCCAAAAATAGAAACTAATAAAAGAACTATACAAAAGTTTCTTGTTCCATTAACAAAAAATGGAAATTAGAAGAAAAACATAATTAATATTATGTCCGTCCTATTTTATTTGATATTAGTTGACTTTATATATATATATATATATATATATATATATATATCAAGATTAAAAGACGACAACAACATATCCAATGGAATCCCACAAGGGGGTCTGAGGAGGGTAAAAATGTATCCAGATCTTACTACTATCGAGGGGTTCGTAAAGAGTCAGGCAAGAGGCCCAGGTGGCCTGGCAGGGTTGGAGATGGCCTGGTAGAATTTTATGGGCCAAGGAACAGGAAACATGAGATTTTTGTAGTTTTTCGTGGATGTTAGCCCACGGTTCCTGGCGTTATCCGGGGCTCGGGGTCAACTTTCCCAAAAAATTATACTAAGGGGTCCGTAACAAGCCAGACAAGAGACCCAGGTGGCCCGGCAGGGTTGGAGTCTTGGAGATAGTCTGGTAGGATTTTATGGGTCAAGGAACAGGAAACAAACGATTTCAGCAGTTTTTCATGGGTGTTAGCCCACGGTTCCTGGCACTGCCCGGGGCTCGGGGCCAAAGTTCTCAAAAAATTATACCGAGGGGTCCGTAACGAACCAGGCAAGAGGCTCAGGTGGCGATTAAGAATGTTGGTATCTAAGGACCCCTAAAGACATACGTCAGGCAGTTGTAAAATCGGTTGAAACATTTCGTCAAGATACTGAATTAGTTGGAGTTAATTCCAATAATACTGAAGAAGTAAAGTACCTAGAGGTTGATATTCCGAGGTATAATAATGGAATTAGTACTGATTATGGCGCGAAGGAATTGGATATAGATATGGAGAACATTTTACGTTGTAATTGGGGAGAAGATAATGAGATGTTGGAGATGGAAGAATGACGAGAAAAGATGACAGAGCGGCTTCTGTTTTCACCAACGTTGCGTTTAGGTAGTTGTTTTAGTTGGGATGATGTGGAGATTAGTGGCATCGAGGTGTCTTTGTGGAGTTGAAGTATTTGATACAAAATATAAGACTGATTTGATAAAATTACTTAATATGTGTTGTCCTTCTATTCCTAAAATATTATAATATCGAATCAGAATGAAGAAAGGCAGGGGTGACGAAATTAGTCTATAAATTCAAACTATTTTGACCCGTCCAATTTAGCCCATTTAAAATTGGACTGATATATAGTTGTAAAGCCCTAATTCTTAACTGGATGAGTGCAAATAGTTCATTCACTAATAAAGTGTTGGGCCTTTTTCAAAAAAAAAAGTTGGGCCTTTCTGGTGTGAGAAAGCCCACTAATTTGTTTGGGCTATATTGTAGGTTATATTTATAATTTTTATTTCTTTTTTTACATAAAAGATGTTGATGTGTAAGCAAAAAATAAACATTAAAGAATCAACTCGAACCATTTTGACTAGACATGGTTCAGCCCTGCTTAGATTGTAGTAGCCAAGTTCTATCGAGCTCGGCTAGGTCTTCTAGTTTGGCCAGCTCGATAGTGTAGAAGCTCAATTGAGCTCGGGTTGGACTCACCTTGACTCATTACTATAGCAAACGTGGATGAATAAGCTCGATTTGATATTTTATGTATAAGGTTGAGCAATATATGAGTAAATATTAGATCCAAATAATATCTAAATTACTATATAGATGCATAATTTTTTAAAATGTGGACAAAAACTAGATGATATTTAAAAAAGAAGGAATATTTAAATAGTTTGATTATTGAGAATATGATCTTGGATACAACGGGATGAAGATCAAGAATCAGGCTACAAAATTAGTAAGTAGTCGAGTATTGTCACACTTTGTGTGAGAGACACGGAGATATGTATAAATTCCTCAACGCTTCTCCTTTATTATTTAGTAATTATGTTTTTTCCTTTTTTTTTTTACATGTATTACTATATGTAACTTGCTTGTATCTTACTATTGTACTGTTATATGTTTTTTTACTATCATGCTTGACGAGCTGAGAATCTTATTGAAACAAATCTTTCAATATCATAAATATAGATAAATTACGTATATTATATCATTTTATACGTAATCTACTTGTGAAATTACGACACTGAATATGTTGTTATAGCTCGTATTAGTTAAGGTATTGCCACAATTGAATTTATCATCATTAATATAAATTTAAAAAATGGCACACCTTGTAGATATTCATGGATATTATTGGTGGAACTACAAAGCCTTGTTGGTGAATTTTCATCCAGAAATATCAACACAATTAAAAATAAAAACTAATAATATTATATTTCAATTTGATGTATCAAATTACTTTATTATTTTTGTTTTATAAAAAAGGAATTTTTTAATTGGTTGCAAATGCTTTAATTATTGCATATATATATGATATCATATTATCATTAATTAATCAAAGAAACACTAGATTCATTGGGATTTAAGGGTAAAAAAATTAATCAACGATTTGGTTTGTATATTTTTTCTATACCAATCCAATCAAAATATCTATACGAAATAGCTGCTGAACATTTCTCAGTGAAAAGAAATAGTATTTTTTTTTAATAACGAGATTGTTTTTGATAGACTGATCTAGTGATCCTTTTTTTAATAAATATTAAAAATGTATTGCCAGCGTGGAAATAAAATACACAGTAGATAACAGCTATTTACATCTAAATTCTTTTTTTTCTAAATACGTGTGCAATTTCTTTCACATCATGTCAATTAATTAATACAACAAATAACTTATAGTAAAACAACTTTTGTAGCAATTTATCCACGAATTGCCCACGCTTTCACTTTAAAAAAAAAATAAAAAAAATCACACACATATATATATATATATTCATAATTTATAGGAAGTGAGAAATACATAGACATACACATGCATATATAAGAGTTTTAGCTTCAATGTATAAAAGTTAAAATTCTACGAATCGAAATCCACCTATCATCATATATATATATATATACACACACTACCACAAGTCTAGTCAACTCAGAGTCAGATTCATGATTTCAATGATTTAATTTCTTGGTTGTCACCGAATCTATCATTCATTTTATGTTACTTGGTTCATAGTAACTTTTTCATCACTGATATAGAGTCTGAGTTAAAACTATTGAGTTTTGTCGAACCAGCTCGTACATGTGCACTTAAGGGAGTTGTAGTAAGCACATTACACGTAAAATTGTGCACACACGCATATACGTAAGAGTTTAACTTCATTGCACTAACGTAATACATACAAAAATTACATTGTCAGTATATATAAATTATATGTTACGCATCTTGTCACACATGATTCATGTACATACTAGTTTAACATCAACGCCCCTACATATCGAGTGAATTATACTGTCATTCATTCAGTGTATATAAGTTAAATTATATATAGGAAGACATATTTGTCTACACATACACTTATATATATGGCTGACCCTTCACATACTAGTGGCCAACTAGTACCAAACATACTAGTTGACAACCAAAAATGTGCAAGAACAACTACCAAACATCCTATATATCGCGGTATACGATGTAAAAGTGGAAAATGGGTGTCTGAAATTCGAGAGCCTCGAAAAACTACAAGAATATGGCTAGGTACATACCCTACTCCACAAATGGCGGCGGCCGCCTATGATGTTGCTGCCTTAGCTCTTAAGGGAACTCAAAATGTTGTGCTAAATTTTCCTAATAATCTCAATTCTTACCCTAAGCTCCCTCCCTCACCGTCTCCGGACGATATACGTCGCGCCGCGGCCACTGCAGCGTCAATGATGGCCCAAAAAGGTGACAATGATCGGCCGTCGGGAAGCAAGGAAGGAGAAATGTGTAATGAAGGGGGTTCAACTGAATCTTCTTTGTCGGAAAATTATGCTATGCAAATAGGTAAATACAAATATATATACTCCTTTATTTCATTTTATGTCGTGGTATTTGACTATGAATATACGTAGTCTAAGCTCTTGTTTGGCGGTAGGTTTTGAAGTTGAAATTATGTTTTAACATGCATCATATTTGATAAAACATTTTGAAGTTTTGTGAGTGAAAGTCTCAAATTTGATCAAATTTTACCGTCAAACATATGTTTTAAAGATAAATTTTTAATATCTACTTTTAAAATTATATATATATGGCCAAATGATAGTTAATAATAAGAAAGAAAAAAAAACTTTTGAAATTTATGGATCATAAATCTGTTATGACATTTCTGCAGCTTTAAAAGATGCCATTAAAGATAAATTGTATTTTTTTAAATGAATGAAAGTACATTTTTTTACGAAACAGACTAAAAAGGAAACAACTCTATATGTAAAATAGAATTGAGAGAAGATATATTACTCTATTAGCAAAGGTAGTTAAAATATTATTTTAGGTCACTTCAAATTTCATGTATGATATTTTCTCATACATATTTTTTAAATATAATCTTATGTCAGAATTTCTGATTCCGCCACTATTTTTAGGGAATATGCAGATTAAGGGTGATGAAGAATATGTTGATGAGGAAGAATTATTTGAATTTCCAAGTTTGGTTGTGAATATGGCAGAGGCAATGATGCTAAGTCCCCCAAGAATAAACTCCACATCCTTGGAAGATTATTCTCCAAGAGACTCTGATGTTGGAAATCTTTGGAGTTATTAATCAGCAGAGACGGATTTAGAATTTAGAGTTTTAACGAATTTTTAAAAAAGTATGATTTTATCATATATGTATAAGTGATCAATGTAACAGTACATAAAAAAAGTATTGTTGAAATAACTTTTTAGGATAGTGTCTAATTTGACATAATTAATGTTGGTATGTTTATGCTTAGATTGAATGAGGTGTTTTTGTCTTGTTTGAGTTTGTAAGTTGAAAGGGTTATCGGTTTGAGTAAACTGTTGAGTTGAGGTACTATCGTTCGTTCCTTAGATTATATATCGAGTTATGATCTGAAATTGCTCCTTGAAATCAATGAAGTATTAGTTGAGAATCTTATCATAAATTGCGGTTTTTATTCTCTTGAACAAAGAGATTTTCTATGACAAACATAGGTGGAAGCTAAGGATGGTAGATTAGTAGAGTGGACGCTATTTCTATCTCATGAAGATGGATAAGTTGTTCTCGAAAAACCTGTAACTCAAGTAATACATATCAAAACAGATCTAAAACAAGTTACCTATTATAACATGTTACGTACCCCTTTTTTTTCACTACCTAATGCTTATCACAAGAATTTACTCGTAATTACCTTATAAATAATATTATTATATAAATATATTTTTATATTATTCATGTATAAAAACTATATATTAAAAAAAATTCAAATTAATTAAAAGTCCTTGTCAAATGTCATGAAAAAAAGAGAAGGATGAACCGACTATTGCAGGGACCAGGGAAGAAAAATGTCTGACTGAAATAACATGTTTGGTGTTGAGAGATTGTGATGTTTAAATTTATTATTTTGGAATTAAATTATATATATTAATAATAAAAAAAATTATGAAGTTCGTCAAAAATATTTTTGATGAATTTCTGTTAAAAATTCTTTATTTTTGATGACGTTTTAATAATAATGACCGACAAATTCGTATATATATTTTTAGTAGTGTGATCAGGAGATCAGTTAAATTTCTATCGACGATCGATGTAGATATATCTATATCTTGTGAACTTTAAATTGCTTCACAAAATTCAAGTTGTATTGAATGATCATTAAAGAGTACATGTAGAATGTATATAAACATTATTAGATCTGTTTTTTTTAGACATATCTATATCTTGTGAACTTTATAATGCTTCACAAAATTCGACTTGTATCGAACAATCATTAAAGAGTATGTACGTAGAATGTACACAAATATTATTGCTTGTTAGATAGATAGATTGTTTCTATAATATTCTCGACTCAAAAGAAAAAGAATCAAAGTAGAAATAAAAGAAAAAATAATGATAACAAAACATTACTCTGTTCGTCCCATATTAGATGGACATTTTACTAAAAATATTTATTACATATTACTTAATTCTTCCCATATTATCCCTTCAATTAATATGACCTTTGAAAGTTCAAAATAAATTTTAAAGATGAAAAATATTTTTGTAAGAGGCTAATTAATGTGAACAAATTAAAGGCTAATTAATGTGAACAAATTAATAAAATTAATTAATTAGTAAAATTAATTAATCTAATAGAAAGTGATCATCTGATATGAGACGGAAGTATTTAATGTGTCCACACATTAAAGTTGGCACATGTTAAATGCCTCTATGTTATTAAATAATTGTTTTAAATTTTGTACGAGGATATCTTATCCTTAATATTTTGTTATTAAGAACATTATTATTACTTGAATATAATTAGTAACATTTAATCAAAGTAAAATAAATCAGAGTTAAGATATTATGCTACACAAAAAAAAGACAATTCATTACACTAAGCTTTCGCTATACGATATGTGCACAGTTCGAAAAAAGTTCAATTATAAAATTTTATTATACATAATTTTATTCTTCACATATCAAATCTAAAGTTATAACGTTATTTTATCTTTACTCTTGCCTTCGTAGCTGCCTGTCTTAGTTTCACTTCCTTGAACTGACTTCTACCGTGCAAAGTGCCCTTGGTTGATGAGGAATGAATTTCGACGTGGTCAGGCTAGTAAAGTGCTACTTCTAAAACGATCGTTAAGGTCATTCACTCGATTCTCTCGATGACTCTACTACCGATGAATCAAGATATGCTCCCTACCTATCTCACCCCACCACCCCACACTCCTATCCCCATTTCTACCTCTTAAAATATTTATTTAAATTATATATAAATATTTACTTATGTATCAAATAAATAAAAAAATAGTCAATTTATTTTTATGATTTTTTTTCCCTTCCTACCAAACAATATCTTAAAAAGTATGTTTTTGTGTCGACTCATTTGACAAATTAAATGACCTAATTTTTTTATTCAATTAATGAAATAATTAAAAAGACAAATTATAAATTATATGTCTTTTTCAGATAGCTGTAAAATTTTTATTAAATATTTCATTTTCAAAAATCTAATCATATCTATTTAGAAGCCGCAATTTTATTTTTGTTGAATGACAAAAAATAAATAAATAAAAGTTTGACTTTACCTTTTAATAAAATTATTCATGGCCGACTTCCTTTCTCTTTGTCATGTCCTTGTCCATTTGTCCATTATTTTCTCTTTGTTCTCACTAAAGCAAAGATATATCAGAAGCGCGGAATTAAAATTTTGAGTTTATGAATTTATATTTATATATTCAACGAATTGACTATTGAATTCTGTCAAAATTATAATCGATATGTTAGCTTTGCTCCTATATGTCAACAGAAGCGCAAAATTAAATTTTGAGTTTATGAATTTGAAATTATGTATTCAACGAATTGACTATTGAATTCTGTCAAAATTATAATCGACATGTTAGCTTTGCTCCTATATGTCAACAGAAGCGCAAAATTAAATTTTGAGTTTATGAATTTGAAATTATGTATTCAACGAATTGACTATTAAATTCTGTCAAAATCATAATCGACATGTTAGCTTTGCTCCTACATGTCAATAGAAGCGCAAAATTAAATTTTGAGTTTATGAATTTGTAATTATATATTCAACGAATTGACTATTAAGTTCTGTCAAAATCGTAATCGACATGTTAGCTTTGCTCCTACATGTCAACAGAAGCGCGAAATTAAATTTTGAGTTTATGAATTTGTAATTATATATTCAACGAATTGACTATTGAATTCTGTCAAAATCATAATCGACATGTTAGCTTTGCTCCTACATGTCAACAGAAGCGCAAAATTAAATTTTGAGTTTATGAATTTATAATTATGTATTCAACGAATTGACTATGAAGTTCTGTCGAAATCGTAATCGACATGTTTGATTTGTTCCTACATGTCAATATTCTTTGGTCATAGAGAGAAATTGTAAGCATTTAAGTTTTTGAGAGGAATTGGAAGAAAGAAATGTGTTGTGATATTATGTTGATATTCTTATTTACTTAGCAAAGGAAATATTATAAAGTTACGTCGATAGTAACGATAAATTATTTTTCTTTTTGTTGAATTCGAGTTTTGATGATTACAAACATCACAATCTCTCAAAACCAAACATGTTATTTCAGTCAGATAAGTTTGTTCTGTGGGGGGGAGGGGGGGGGGGGGGGGGGGGGGGGGGGGGGGGGGGGGGG
>JBCEWC010001715.1:0-38863 GCA_038996855.1 Solanum aculeatissimum | reverse complement strand
CCTTGACATGTTGTTTGGTCACACTATACTTGTCATATGCATTGCATGCCCGCATACTTAGTGCTTAATTGTGCTAATTCATATTCTTTTCTACATGTTCTAACTATGTAGGGGACGAGGGTGATATCTACATTCTATCGGACTATGCTTGATCTCTTGTTGAAGATTTGCTAGTGGTGAGCCCTTTTTTTTCAAGGGCAATAGACACCATCTATCTACCTCTTTATTTTCATGTATTTACTTTCTATTATCTTCAGGGTGAGCCTCAAGCTTATCGAGGCCCCGCTAATCTATGTAGAGGCATTGTTGGACAAATCTTTACTCTTGTATGTTTGACTCTTATGTTGGATATTTGGCTATGTAATATGATGCTATTTCACTTAATTTATGATCATGTCCTCATGTTTTGATAATGACTTGAATGTTGAGTATGATGAATGACTATGTGCTACGTGCAAGCATGCCTATCCCTTTCCCGTATTGTCCCCAAAGCTTGAGTTCCAAGTCCACAAATCCCTAGAGCTTATGTGCTACATACATTAGCTTCTGCATTTTTCGGACTGATGATGAGTGTAATGATGCTATGATGGCTTGATCGAGGCCTTCAGGTCCTCTTTCACCATGTCACATCTAGGCCCCCTATCCGGGTCATGACAAAGATGATATCAGAGCCCTAGGTTGTAATGATCCTTAAAGTCCAACATGTCGTGTCTATTAGATTCTTGGTCATGGGTGTGATGCACGCCATGCCTATGAACAAGAGGCTATGATGACGTTCTAGGAAATTGTCTCACTTCATTTCTTCCTTCTGTCATGCCATGAAATCTTGATAATGCCTCTAAACTTGGTATTGTTGTTCTTTGAACAATGCCTCCAAGAAGAGCTCCCTTTCCACATCCAGCTCCGGAAGTTGAGAACATGGCACCTCGGGCACCGGTTTAGGAACAGGTGACCAATGCCGAATTCCATAATATCGTCTCTATGTTGCCACAAGGGGTGGCCAACCAAGCCATTATCGTTCATCCGGTCCCTATCACTACTCCGGCATCAGGAGTGAGGGACTTCACTCGTATGAATCCACAAGAATTGTATGGTTCTAAGGCCGATGAGGATGCCCAAGAATTTATGGATGCGCTCACCAAGGTTTTGTCTATTATGGGTGTTAGTTTGGAGGAAAAGGCAGAGTTTGCGGCCTACCAACTCAAAGATGTTGCTCAAGTTTGGTATGGGCAATGGCTCATGGAAACGGTGACGGATGTGAAGGTTGTTTGGGAGGATTTTAAGATGGCTTTTCTTGATAGGTTTTTCCCACTTAAGCTTAGGAAAGCGAAGATGACCAAATTTATCAACCTCCGTCAAGGCAACATGACCGTGAGGGACTATGCCATTAAGTTCACCAAACTCTCTAAGTATGCTCCTACATTGGTTTTGGATCCCCGTGCAAGGATGCACATGTTCATATCGGGTGCATCGGATTTGGTTGTTAAGGAGTATCGTACGACTATGCTTATAAAGAAGATGGATATTTTGAGGCTTATGACATATGCCGAACAAATTGAGGGTGCGAAGATGAAAGATAAGAGGGTACATGAGGCCAAGAGGGCCCGACTTGATGGTGAGCTCCAAATTACTAAGGTTGGTGGGTTTGGCCATTTCCAACAAGGCCAAGGGTCTAATGTGAGATTTTCTACCAAAGTGCCTCCTCCTAGGGCACCGGTTGTGCACTACAGGAAATTTGACCTTTAGTGACCAACTCTTAGCGAAGGGATAGAAAACCGATCGTTAAAAGTGTATTTTTAACGACATAATTTTTTTTCCGTCGTTAAAAGGCAATTTTTAGTTTATTATTAATGAGGGGACAAAAATCCGGATGTTAAAATATTAAAAATTTGGTCACTTTTTATTTAAGATTAAAAGAATATTATATAATATATATACAATTTAATGATTCATCAGGTGTTATCCCTAAAATATATCAGCACTTTGTCTATACAGGCTCTACATACGTATATTTCCCCTCCATTTCACGTCTCTTTCACCCATTACCCACGCTTATAACCTAGAAAATCTATCGCTCTGGATAACAATTTCAACGATTCTTCAGGCACTGATCTTCACCATCAACACCACGTTGCCTGTTCTTTCCAATTTTTTAGGAACATCAGCGCTTCTCTACAATGTAAACCATAGCTAGGTTTGTTAGATTTAAATCAGCAATCAGTGCTTATCGGCAACCTAATTCCTTAAGTTTCTAGGTTTGTTAGGAGAAAATAATCCGTAGGTTTCTCTTTTTAATCATTTAAATACAAATTGGGGGTCTCTATTTTGATCACAGAACTTAACATTGTCTTCTTACTTGTCAGTTCATCAGTTTTTCACCGGTTAAATTGTTGTGTTTGGTTCTATCGAGCCTAGTCTTGGAGTTTTCTTCTCTACAAGGTAAGTTTATGTTGTTTTGCCTGAGAATTGCTTTGTGGTGATGTTTGTCGTTAGTACTGTGGATAGACGAAAGTGGATATTTTGATCACTGAACTTAACATTGTCTTTTTACTTGTCAGTTCATCAGCTTTTCACTGGTTAAATAACAGCGTCTGTTAATATCGAGCCTCGTCTTGGAGTTTTCTTCTCTATAAGTAAAGTTTATGTTGTGTTTGCCTTAGAATTTCTTTATGGTGATGTTTGTCGTTAGTACTCTGCATAGCCGAATTCTTTGCTACTCTTCTGTATTTTTGGAGGATTCTTCTTGGGAATTGAAACTCTTTATGTTCTTGTTGCATGAATTTCCTCTTGCAGTCTTGTGGAAAGTTCATTTGTCTTTTATTAATTGGCTCTCGACAATCCAGCGTGTTGGCTTTTGTTGTTGTTGTTTAACATGTTGGACATTGTTAAGAAATTGGTTGCTGGTAGGACATAAAGTTGAGCATTTGGTGTAAACTGATTTGGGAATTTTTTTACGTATTGGAGAGTCCACCTAGCTGTCATGTTTTTGATGAAGTAAGAAGTGTATTAATAACAAGGCATCTAGATCATGCAAGTGTTCAAAAGTAGTGATGGTCAGCTCTAGAAAGAGCAAAAATTAAATCTATCATAATACAAGAGAGTTGACAAAATCCAAGAATCATTCAGGGTTATACAAAGGAGTAAGGTTAACCCAAAGAAAGTAAGTCTAAGCAGTAAGCATGTTCCCTTGGAATTGGAGCCGTTAGTTCAGGACACCTTTAAAACATCTTTGATTTCTTTCTGTCCATAAGCCCTGCACAACAACAGCTGGAACCATAGACCATAGTCTCCTGATGGACTTCTCAATTTTCCAATTTCCCTAGCTGTCAAAAACTTCTCTGAGACTATTAGGCATAACCCACTGTAGACTAAAAAGGGAGAATAACATTGATTAGATGTCTATAACAATAGGGCAGTGCAAAAATAGGTGGTTGACCGCTTCTAAACTGTTTAAGCACATATAGCATCTGTTGGCTGAGCTGAATCCTCTTCTGTTGAGATTGTCTAAAGTGAGACATGAATTGTTCAGAGCTATCCAGCAAAAAGCACTAACCTTGGGGGAAAATTTGACCTTCCATATTAGCTTCCACGGCCACTGACCAATTAGAGTTTTGCTGAACTCAAAAGTTGGCAATGAACTTTGACTATGTACCAACCATGCTGTTATACCATTTGATCATGTCATTTTTCACGGGGTTGACAGCAGTAGACTGTAATCTTCCCATAAGTGCTGCAAGTTCTTCAAACTCCCAATTATTCAGGTTCCTTCTCAGTCTAGGGCACCAAGTATGCCCCTTCCAATTTTGTGAAACAGTGGAATCAGGATTGGAGGCAATAGAGAATATCATAGAGAGCTCCTTCAATAGATTCTGGCCAAGCCAAGGGTCTCTCTAGAAGAGGATTTGGCTCCTATTGCCTACATGTAGAGTTGTTTTAGAAGTGAAGTCAGTCCACAATTTCCTGGTGTCTTTCCGCAATCCACAACCATGAGGTAATCTAACTAGTGTTGGTAACCCAATGGCTATCATGTCCATATTTAGCTTGGACTACTTTCCAAAGTCCCATGCCCTCTTGATTATACCTCCAATGCCATTTCAAGAGCATGCTTTTGCTATGAAGAGCCAGGTTCTTCTCTCCTAATCCACCAAATGATATTGGGATAGTAACATTATACCATTTCACCAAGTGAAGTTTGTGGGACTTGTTACTGCTATCCCATAAGAATGAGCAGCTAATGCTATAATGCTTCTGCAATATTTCATCTGGTACAGGAAATAAGGACATGAAATAGGTTGGAAACACACTGTTTATCAAAGTAATTCTGCCTTCAAAGAGAGATATTGTTGTTGCCAGGTGGCCAGCCTTTTCTCAAACTTTTTAGTCACCCCATTCCATACCTCAACAGATCTGTAGTTAGCCCCCAATAGGAGTCCCAAGTAGGTATTGTGAAAGTCCCTGTATGAAACACATGTCTCTGCCATTTTTTCCAAACCATATTCACCCGATAGATAACACTCTTAGACATGTCGATATGGAAATCAGAGAGAGCCTCAAAGAGCATTAAGGTGAAATTGAGATATTGAACCTGAGACCTCTCAGCCCCACAAACTATAAGTGTGTCATCAGCAACTAGTACGTGTGATACATAGGTCAATTGACCAGTTCTGCTGTCCAAATCAAAACCCTGCAACCAATTAAGTTCTTTAGCCTTGTCAAGCATCCTGCTAACTGCTAAGTCCCTCCATTGCGAAGATGATAAGGAAGGTGGACAAAGGGTTCCCTTGCCTTATTCCTTTCTTGGGAGAAAAGAATCCAACTGGCTCCTGTTAACCAGAATAGATATTTAACGGTAGAAAAGTAGAAAAGGAGAGCCTGATCCATCTGATCTACCTATCTCCAAAATCCAGCTGCTTCAAAATAGAGATCAAGTATTGCCAGTTGGAGTCCACCTACCTCTCTTATCTCAATAGAGACATGTCAGTTGCAAAGTTGGTTGAAGTTACTTTTTGCCTTCAATAGTTGATATTCAGAAAAATCTTTTCGTGAGAATTCGAAGAAACTTTTCCTCTTTACTCTATGAAATGATTTATGAATAAGTTGCTAGAAAATCCTAGGTTAAGCTCTTCATTTGAGTTAAATTAAGTAGAGTCAGGTCCATCAAATTTTTTCTCGAAATTGTTGTACAGATGTATGGTGTAATGAGGCTACTATGAAATATTTACTCATGGGTGGGGCAGAATAATTGTCCTCCCAATGATGGCATGGTGGTGCTTAGTCATCTGGAATAAAATAAGAAGAAATCTGGATAATGTCTAGCTTGATCATTTCATCAACCTCTTGGGAGTTTAAATAATGTCTATGATCGTAATAACTACCTGTGAATGTGTAAGCTTGGAATTCCCCTTATTATCCTAATTGATATACACCATATTCCCTAATCTCCCTGATTGATATATAAATATTCTATTTAATTAGTTTGCGTATGCCTAACAGCCCCTCCCTGAGTAAAGTTCGATTAGCATATTGTATGATCCAAGTTTGTTGCAAAAATTTTTTAGTCTTATAATTTCAAAGTGATTTTGTGAGGATATCATCCAACTGATCATTTGAATCAATGAACATAGTAGCAATAGTAAATATTTTGCCAGACAAAGAGTTTATGTTTATGTGCTTTGTTTTTCATGAGACACGAGGTTTAGTAATACATAGTGCAAGCTTGATTGTCAATAAATCAGTTTCATTAGCTCATAATTTCACATTTCTGTTTTTGGAGAAGCTTGTTTAACCATACAATCTGCATATTGCTACAGCCATGGATGTAAACTTAGATCTTTCTCTTTCAATGTTGTTGAATTGTGCTACCTCAATGCCTAGAAAGTATTTCAATTTTTCTTAGCGTTTAGTCTAGAAATGACTAGTGAGATGTTGTTTAAGTTGATCAATACACATTCATGATTATTTCTCGTTGACAATGTTATCAACGTACAAAACTAAGAAAATGCATTTTCGATGAGGAAAGCTTTGAAGTCACTGAATGATCTACTTCACATGAATATGTGCTAAATTACTGGATAACACACTAGAATGACTAAACCATGCATATGATGATTGATGAGATCATAAAAGGGACCTACATAGTTGACTCACTGATCTAGGCCCTCATGAACAACAAACAAACCCTATGCCGGTGGTTGTTTCATAAATTTCGTCAACGAGTTTTTCATGAGTTTTATGTCCAACTAATAAAGGTACCATTTGAACACCTATACAAAAAACTAATGATAAAGGGACCAATAGAACCAACTGATGCAATTTTAGATGCCAGAGAAGAAATTTCATCATAATGATTAATGAGGATCATACGTTTGGTGAATTCTTTGGCAACAGATCGAGCTTTAGGTGACCAACTTTCTGATCTTGTCTCACATTGACTGTTTAGTATTTTCACTAGTCACCAACATCCAATTATAGTTTTACCCTGAGAAAGGTGTTGTCTCCTCGATTTTTATCTTTTAAAAAGAGTTATTTGACGGGTACATTGCCATGTAAGACAATCAGTTTCCTCAATCATAACCTGACACCAACGAGATGAGCCCTTGATTCTGCCATAAACTTAGGTGGTGTACAATGGATATATTTGTAGCACAATTATAGTATGAATGTGGCATTGGTGATAACTCAAAGAATTATACATAGGACGAGAGTAGATTGAGTACTTCACTAGGAACAATGGAAAGATTTGCCTTGGCTGAATAATGCAAGATATGATGTTGAAACAGGTAATGGGTTGCTGGAAGCAGTACTCGGACCTTTATCATTAGAACAGCAACTAGGTTAGCAGATGAAGGATTGATATTTTATTTTGTTTAGTGTAATTGGTGGAACTCTCAATCACCTTGAACATGCCTTTTTTTTCTGATGAGTAGCATTTACAGCATTTGATGCTTTGATATGCATGATATTGAGATTTACACGAGTCTTTCAGTCTGTTTAACAGACTTTATTGCAAGTCCTTAATTCTTCTTTACTCCACTTTGTTCTTCACCGTCCTTTTAATTATTCACTATTTTCTATTTCTTATTCTTGTTTGTATGTGCTATGCTACATTTGGCCAAGAGAGTCAGATTTGAGAGTGAATTTTCAATGGGGAAACTAAGAACCTTCAAAACTCGTAGAGTGTGGAACTCCAATCGGAAAACCAGCTGTATATTGGTGTTTGGGTTAGTTCCATTGGTTAGAAGTTTCTAGTACTCTGTTTATATTAGATTATTTGAGATGGTGATTTGGAGCAGAATCATGTAAGATTGTTCAGAAATGGGATTTCCCTCAAATAATTACTTATATGCCCCATTGGCCTTCTTTACACAAACATAAGCCACAATAGTCACTGTTTATAAGAATCTTTCTTCATATCCATTGCTTATTACACACTATTGAAGGCCACATATGAATTACATTTGTCATGATTACTTTGAGATACCATTTATGCTTTAAAGTTTGTGCAGAGTCTGGCCCCCCTCATTGTCTTGGCAGCAAAGAAAAGACATGATATTTTTCCTTTAGAGGGTCACATGTTCGGTATCATATTTTTCTATCTGGTGCTTCGAGATCTCATGGATCCTAGATTTGTGGGTACTTATTGGAGTTGAATATGCATAATAGGAGGCAATTGAAGTTGAAAATGAAGTGCACAAAGAAAATCTTCTGCATTAGAGTTGGTGAGTGAGTGGAGTGAGGGAAAAAAAAATGAATCTTTCAGTAATTGCCAAAAATAGCAGGCACAGAATTTGCCATGGTGTTTCTTCACTTGAGGGAGGAAAATGTAATTCATAGGATATATATCTGAGTAATTCAAAGGAGAAATAATAAATATTTTATAGGATTCAATTAGGGAGCACTGGAGTAGTGGGTGGGCTGGAAATGACAATTTACTGGATTGGCAGGACTTGAGATCCATTTTGAATGAGATTGGCTTTTAGTTGTTATTTGCTTTACTATGTTGCTCAGATCCTTCTAAATTCCTGTTGCACCCATGTTGATATGACACAATTTGGGTGTGAGTGCTACTGGATTTTGTGAACCTTAATTGGGTCTTTGACTACATCTACGGCCAAAAACTATAGGTTGATTGGGCATTTGGTTTAATTTTGGGGTTAGTTCTCACACACAGACGCACATATATGTAACACTTAGCTACTTATGAACAAAATTTGAAGTGAATACAAAAAAGTCAAGCACATACCATACCCATACTCCTATCCATATCCCTGAAACTTAAGATTTAGGTGATGACAAATTCAAGGTCTAGATGGCCATCCTTGTCGGTGCCACACTTGTATCCGAGCAACATAGGTGTTTTATATCCCCTGGGTTCTGATATTGAATAAAAATGAGTAGGCACTGAGTTTAGCTTGTGTCTTCATTTCTTACACGCCATTAGATTTTCAACTCAATTTTTTTGTCATTGTCATGCAGTGAGATCCTTGAGGGGAGAAAAGGTTCAGAAATCTCTTCTCAGGCATCTGCAACAAGCAGAAAATCCCAAGATGCAGCTGTTGGTGCCCTTGTTCACATGCTGAGAACTGCTCCTCCTTTGCGCCAAGATTCTAGCTGTTATAGCTCGCATAGCATGAAGACGGAACTGGAAGGAGAAGTTAGCTCTGCATCTGGATTTTTCATTAGTAGAAAGGCATCCGATGCGTTGGAGGAGCTCAAAACTTACAAAGATTTGAAAGATCTACTGCTATCCAAGAGCACAACCCGTTCAGTCAGTGAGGGTGGAATTTAACCTGATCTATTCCACTTATAAAAGTTAGCTCAAAATGGATGAAGGCAGTTGTGATATTCTCCCAGATGTTAAATGAACAAACTTTTCTAAGGAGAATTCCATTGTTCCTGTAGTTTTGGCGAGCTAACAGATTCTGTACATAAGGTGATGGAAAATCACAAACATAGTTGAAACAGTTGCCTGAATGACCTATTTTAAAAACAATGATGGTAGTGAATAAAAGAAAAAAACAAAAAATCATTAACTTTATTTCTTGATTATAAACCACGTGATTAAAGCAGTGAATTTTTTTCTCTAATTTTTACTACTTAAGAGTATTTTTGGTAATCAGTCTAATCTTATGAAAATATGAAATATTCATGGGATTGGTATTTGTTTTTTATTAGAGCCTACACTATAAGTAACTTCTTTTTGAAGTCTCTGCACGGATTGTCCTTCTATTTTTGAATGGTTTTTAATTTTTGCTCATCATAATTATTGCCCTTGCACAAAATGCCGTTTATATCTATCTATGACCTAATTTTGTTAGGCATAAATTTAGATAATTTTTGTCTTGCACGATGGTAGTATTTCTACAATCTAATTATGCTAGGCATAAATTTGGAGAACATTGCTTTTGCTTGGATAAGTCTTGTGGGAATTAAGTTATGTAATAAAATGACGTAACTTGTAGATTCTAAAATGAGCTTTGTCTCGATTGACATAAGTTTTTCGTGGATTCTAAACGGAATTTTTGTCACTATCCGCATAAATTCTGAAAGAATTCCACAGCATAACTTATTATGCTTTTTAAGATATAACTCATGTTATATATTATAATATAAAAATAAAAACCTATGTCATGCTAAAATTATTTATTATTTTGGTGTGAAAGATATTATTGGAGTAGGTTAGATCTTAAATGGTAGACGAAAAGAAAACTTTGTGTGATTATTATAAGTCAACAAATAAATAATTTTAATTTCATGAAGATAATTAATTCAACACCAATATAATTAAAACAAGTAGAAGCCTATAGCTGTCCTATCAGGCCATGTATATTTAATACAGATAGACCAGTATAGCATGAGCTAACCACTTTTCGATTTCTGAAAATAAAAAATAATTATTTGTTGTGGAGTTTTAAGTTTTACATTAAAAAAATTCAAGATATTATTTTATTCATAAAATTTAAAACATGAGCTGAAAAATATCTGTTATGAAAGTCTCCCTGCAGTTGGATAGGCTAAAATAATAGGGTTTGGTACTTGGAAGAACCTAATCTAATTTATTGCTATTTCAACATCCAACTAATTCTATTACTTATTGAAAATATTTTAAAAAATCACGATCGCAATGTTTATCCTCTCATACTATACTTGTAAAATTTCATTGACTATATTATTATTATTATTGCGATCGCAATTAAATAGTTACATTCTTCTCCTCTCTCTATATCGGGGAGTCAAGGAAATCACGTTTATTATTATTTCGAGCCAGTTGAGAGATGAGACAAGAAGAGAAACGCTTTCACATATAGCAAAATGCAAGCCAATGAAATTAAAGAAATTTAAAACAATACGTCCAAAAATATATTCCTCATGTCCCACTTTTAAAGATATAAACATGTAAACTTTGAAGGACCACTCCACCAATATATACGCTATCTCATTTGACTTGATATCAAATGTACCAACGTGATCTTTAATTTTGTAATTTTAAATATATCACATAAAAAATTAAAATTAAAATATTATAAAAAAAAAAGGAAAAAGATAGTAATCATTTTTTAAACAAATCAAAAAAATAAATCATTCATTTTTTAGACGGATGGAGTATATAATATGTGACATTATACATACATCTGACTCATAAAAGCTAAATTTGGGATAAAGGAGATACACATAATATGTTAAATATTATTATGTGATTTTTTTTAATTAGTCGTAATAAAAAAGACGTGTCAACTAGCTAACAAAGGAAGGGGACATAACATGTACGCAAGTGGTATTATTATTATTATTAAACTCTCACACTTTCATGACCTATCGTAATTTTCCCCATGACAATCATAATGAATGTCATTTTTATGGTCACCTTTTATATGCTTCAACGTAATTCTATAAATAGAGATATAAGTATATACACAAAACAATTGAAAATATATTGTATTAAATCATTCATTATATAAAATGAGTTTTTGCATTATTATTTAATAATAAAATCAATCAATATGATACAATAGAATTTAAATAATAATAAAAATAAACATTATATATTGACTAATAATATGATGTAACCATCCAAACGGGATGTAAATTACAAGAATGAAATTGGAAAAATATAAAAATAACTATATAAAGATGAAAAAGAAATATAACTATTTCTTCCTTAATTAGAACTTTTGGGTTCGAGTCTTAGATATGATTTTTTTTTAATAAGAACACTTATGAGAGATTTTATGTAGAGCAAATCTAAATATAATCGAATTTCAATGCTTATCTCAAACATCATATGAAAAATTGAAAAAAAAAAAAGAATTCAACGGTAATAAAATTAAAACAAGTAGCAACCTATAGCAGTCCTATGGGGCCATAATTTATATGGATAGACGAAGTCGTCCCTATTAATAACGCGGGCTGATCACTTTTCGATCTCTAAAATTAAAATATATTTATTTATTATAAAAATTTAAATTTATTGGCAAAATTTTAAGATATTATTATAAAAATTAAATTAAGTGTCCGTTCGCCTATGGATAGTCTTCACTTTTTTCAAAAATTTATTTCAGAAAATTGTTTAGACATAATTTTATTTTTATTTTTTTTACATTTTTTGAAATTCAACTTGAAGCTGAATTCTGTAATTTTCGTGAACTCAAAAATTTCCAAAAAGTTATTTTTATAATTTGCACCGTAAATCGCGGAAAATAATTCAAAATAATTTTCATTTAATGATGTATTTATGAATTTTATCGAAGAAGTCTCCGTGTAGCTCGATAAGCTAATGTGCATTAAAAGCACAGGGTTTGGCAGATGGGATATTTGCGATGTTGATAGAATATAATGATAAATATTTAATGATTATTAGGTATTTTAGTTATAATTTTAATTAGTTATTAAATTCGGATATAATTTGATTAATTTTGAATTTGTTCTTAATTATATAAATTCAGTATTTGTATATTTTATCCTAGTTGTTTGTACTCCCTCTGATCATCTTTATTTGTCTCTTATAAATTAAGAAGTAGTAAATGATAGACATAATTTTACCAATCACCTTTTAAATAGAATAAATACAATGTCTTGAAAAATGTAATAGAGAAATGACTATAATTAATGAGTATTGTTGGACATCCCAAAATATTATAGTAGACAAGTAAAGATGGACAAAGGGGATATATAATTTGTTACAACAACAACATACCCAGTGGAATCCCACAAGTGGGTCTGGGGAGGGTAAAATATACGCAGACCTTACTACTATCTCATAAAAATAGAGAGACTGTTTTCGGAAGACCCTCGGCTAAAAAATATTAGGCCTTAGAAGTAGAAGATACTAGATATGAAAGAGAAATGACTAAAGCGGAAAGTAAGTGATAATATATAAATATAATAAAAGAAACAAATATGAGACATACAATAACAACACGATATAAAGACATGAGTACATGACTAATCCTACTAACTTACTATACCACAAGGCTAGATATCATCTTACTCCTACCAACTTGTTAACCTTCTACCCTAATAAGTAACATCCACTCCTCTCAATCTAAGGTTATGTCCTCGGTGATATGGAGTTGTATCATATCCTGTCTAATCACCTCCCCCTCAATATTTTTTGGTTTGTCTCTACTTCTCCGCATAACTCCTAAATTCAATCTCTCACACCTCCTAACAGGAGCGTCAACATTTCTTCTTTACACATGCCCAAACCATTGTAGTCTCGCTTTCCTCATCTTGTCTGCTACATAAGTCACCTCTAACTTCTCTCGAATGGTCTCATTCCTAATCTTATCACCCCTGGTATGTCCACACATTCTTATCTCTGCAACCTGCACCTTTTGGATCTGTGAGTTTTTGACTGACCAACACTATACCTCATATAGCAACGATGACCTAACCACCGTCCTGTAAAACTTACCTTTAAGCTTGAGTGGTATCTTCCTATCACACAACACTCCAGAGGCAAATGTCCACTTCATCCATGGAATATACAAACGGAAATACTCATAACAAATGAAACTATAGCTATGGAGCGTATTTAGACAAACTATAGCTAAGGAACATAATTAAGTTATTTCTCTTTGTTATTATGAAATTTTTGCTATTTCAACATCCAACTAATTAGTCCTATTAATTTTGTAAATATTTTTAAAAGTTTGAAGCTAAATCTTTCTTCGTACAATATTACTTGTCTAACATACTATAAATAGATATTCATATTTATTTATTTACTTTAAAAAATTAAGAGATGATTTATGATTTTGGTACCTATTTTATTTTTATTACTAAACCAATCATCTGCCAAGGCATTGAAATTAGTATATTCAAAGACCGATATATAAAATTATCATTTTATTTGTTATTTCTCATGAAATATGCTAAGTCAATATTGAACAAGTAAAAATACTCTCTCTGTTTCATTTTACTTGACTCATATATTCAAAATAAATAATTTATTTTACTTATCTATTTTAGCAAATTAAGAAAATTTAATTGATTTTTCTCGGTATTATCCATAAATTTTAAAAACTATATAAAATAATGAAATGGAATAAATTAGTCTATATCTATTTTTTATTAGTTATCATAATATTTTAAGATATATTTATTAATAATATTAATTTAAAAAATATAATTTATAATTTTAAAATATTAAATTTATATAATTTAAATTTAAAATTGATTCTTAAAAAATACAATACGACAGTTAAAAATTCAATGTGAAGATGACCTTCATTTTCAAAATATTAATATTCTTAATGTCCCACTTTTGTACTCTTATAAAAATGGAAATAAGTTTGAAGGACCACTCCAGCAAATCCACATATTTGATGGATGACATTGTACTTAAATTCTAGGATTTTATTATAATTATATTTGACGACTAATTAGATTAAGACATATCACCCATAAATAAATTCAACCATCAATAATTATTTATGATGGCTAATCTGACTAAAAGTATTAACACATCGTACCTAGCTACAAATAAATATCTATTATGTCAATTTTTATATATAGTGGTGGTGCCCTTAGATGATCAAGGGTACTTTCGTCATTTCATGCCTGTAAATGAGGCATTTGATAGTGATAACAATACGCGCATCACATGCCCAGTACAATTAATGGCGTGCTCGTGCTTTGCCGTTATCTGACAGCTTCTCCGTCATCGCTTGATCTCAATTCGCGTGAATTGATCCACGTAGCTGGCCCTCCATTTTGCAAAGAGATCTTCGCTTTTCTCCTTCGCTTTATTTGAATTTGAACAATCTAAATATTCCGAGGAACTACGAAGATGCGATATTTTTCCCCTACTTGCCCTATATTTTATCTGCAGTTGTTCCTTTGGTGTAGATTTTTTCCTGTTTCTTGTATTTAAATAAAGATGTCTCTGGTGACTTAAGTTGGTTGATAATTAGTTGATCAACATTAACAACGAAATGTTGGAAATTGTTAACTAGCCTAATAAATTAAGCATATATGATCTCTGTATTATTTTTATTTATATTACTAACTTTACACGCTTCTCGAAGAATAATAAATAAAATAATAATTTTGTTATATTATGATTTCAGTATAATAAATTTAATATTTT
The DNA here is from genome assembly GCA_038996855.1 of Solanum aculeatissimum. NCBI lineage: Eukaryota > Viridiplantae > Streptophyta > Magnoliopsida > Solanales > Solanaceae > Solanum > Solanum aculeatissimum. The sequence continues at coordinate 24,273 of JBCEWC010001715.1, read as the reverse complement.
AAAAATAACTTATAATAATAAGGTTAAAAATCACCCAAATGATATAATAGAAAAAATTGGATCCATTAAGCCATATTGTTGTGTTTTCCAATTTGAAAAATTTTACAAAATACATGTAAATATTTATTTCTTATCGTAGGATTAGCTATATATTGAGGTGAACTTAAATAAAAATTGTGATGATCAATACACAATAAATATTTGTAGAAAAAATCAAATTCTTCGTATGTTTATGGAAAGAATTGAGTTGCAATCTTACAAAAGTTTTATGTATGAAGTGAAGAAATAAATCATTTGCAAGTGACTGTAATGGAATAAAGCATAATTCAGGTGTGAAAGACGCTTTGAACAATCGAGTTTATAGGATAAATGCACGAGTCAAACTAAAAATTCAACATGAAAACATTATCATATTTATGTCAAAAAAAGAACTTTTTTAAACTAGAAGAACATTACAACAAGGAAATGAGGAATTAGCCACAGACAAAATTTAATAGCTAAACAATATCTCATGCTAATCTAATTTAGCTCCAAACTAGTGATGAATTATAAGAAAATTCAATTAGTCACAGGCAATTTAACAACAGAAAACTAACAAATTTCGTAGCTAATTTCAAGTTACTTCCGTTATAATCTTAAAATTACGAGAGACTAATATAACTATTTCTTAAAATTCTCTTTGAGTCTTGTCATCTGTTATATTTTTCCTTCCCCATAACTAGTTAAGTTGGTAACTAATATTTCATTAGAAAACTACTTACTTTAATTATTTTTAACAATAAAGTCACTAAAAGCGACCACTTATCTTAAAAACTTTAAAATAAAGTCACTAATATCTTTCACCCAACAAGTAAAAGGTTCCTTCTCCCTCTCTTCTCTTACTCCCAATAGAAAATAAAACAAACTAAATTTAGAGTTTTGCCTACTTTTCACTTCTCCTTATTCTATATTTAATATTTTTGAAGCTGATATATTTAAATTAAGAATCTTTCAAAAATAATATCTTTATTTATTAAAATTTATATATATTTTATTTTTTTAAACTTCACTTATAAAATTTCATTAAGTATTACTCTCTTTAAACTCCACTTATAAAATTTCAACTATTTATCATTTAAGTACGGCATATAAAGGATAATATATAATGAGCACAATTGAGAAAAAGATGGCAGCGCCGTCCTTTCTTTGTCAACCTTATTAAAGGCTGGGAGAAAAGTAGATAATATAAGCACGTGTATCATGCGGTTTTAATGTGACTTTGAGGCTAGGGAACTATACCCTATTTTAAAAATATTTTTTTTTTTAAAAATAATTATGATCGAAAATTAATTTTAATTTTTTTGATAATTGTGACATTTGAATGAATTTTTGCTTATCAAAATTAATTTTACACAATATTTGTCACTTTTCATTAATGTTTTTGTTTGTGAGGAAATTAAATTTTAAATTTGCTCTATATATCTCATTTTAGTTGTCAAATTATATAAATTTTGTTTAATATTTTAAAATATAATTTTAATTATATTAATATGAAAAAATTGTAATCGGTAATATTTTTCATGTAATTTTTGAATATCTAAGTTTTTATTTTAAAATATCAAATTAATTTAGTTTAATTTAGCTTTGAAAATTAATTAAATTGACTTTTGAAAAACGCAACATGGCAACTAATGCTTAATTATTGAGCTACATTTCTGAATACAATGTCGTTTTAGCAAAACTAATGTTTGAAGTATTAACAATATCATGTCTGGTACACATTTCCACGTTATGTATAGTTGATGCTTTTTATTATGTATTAACGTGAATATTACTAATACCATGAATTTCTAAGTAATAGTAGTGCAAGGTGATTTAATGTATGCATTAGCATGGTTAAAAACTTAATTTCCCCTTAATTTTTTTTTTACATTTTTTCCATCATAAGTGTAGAGGGTATTCTTGTAAATATATATATTTTTAATGCATGCTATTTTTAATACATCAAACCAAATAATGCATAAAAAAATTCTATGTATAATTAATACAAGCATAACTAATACATTTTATTTAATATTATTCTTATACACTATACCAAACGAGCTTTAGACATTAACATTTTTCAAGTTAAATACTCCCTATGTCCCTGAACATCATTCTATAAATATTTGTCCTATATTATATGAGTACTTACTAAATTAGGATATAATTAATTTTTTTTTTCCATTTATCCCACAATTAATTAGTGTATTAATGATTTTTTCTAACTTAATTTAATGTACATTGATATAAATGAAGGGCAAAATAGTAAAATCTACTAGTATTATATATTAATAATTTTTTAATAATCATATAAAATAAAAAATACCATATAATATAGGACGGAGACAATACTTTTTAGTTATAATTTTTTTTGTATGCCAGGTAAATTGAGATGGTGAGGTCCCTTCAAATATGATGTTTAAGAAATTTAAGTTTTGGCTTTGATGTAGCACTAGTCTATTTCTATTTATATTTAGCATTTCATCTAAATAATTACAGTAATTGCTTCTTTTGAAGTTGAGGGGCAGTCCACTCTCATTTAATATTATTTATTTATTTCATCTAAATACCCATACTTTATTTATTTCATCTAAATAAAGACCAGTCTTGCAGATAAGTCCACTCTCCCTGTGTAACATCATCTGCCTCAACTGGCTCAAGATTTCAAGAAAATTATTACTACATAAAATAATATATCTTGTGATCTGCTACTTGCTAAGTTGCATTCCATGCCTCAGTCACCTCTCATTTAATATTATTTTCTTCTCTTTTCTCTTCCTATTTATAGTAATATAAGACCATTAAAATTAGCAGGGAAGGAAGTGAAGGTTGAAAAATGGAGGTAGTAGATTTGAAATGGGAGCAAAATGAGATGGAGGTTGAAGAAGAAAAAGTGGGGGGTCTTCAAGTAAGAAGCTCTAAAGCTATGAAAGAAGTAACAAATGGGAAAATTGAGACACTTGAGCATGCTAATTCTACCCCAAAGATTACTAATGGAACAGAAAAATCTGATCTTGATGATGGACAAGAAAGGTTGGAGGAGCAGCTTTCAGACTCCAATAATGGGGTTGAAGTTGAAGAGGGAACAGAACCAGAAGATGAGTTTGTTCAGCAGATTGGAGTTTCAAATAATGGGGTTGAAATGGAAACAGAAAAATCTGATCTTGATGATGAACTTGAAAGCTCAGAGGAGGAACAACTTTCAGATTCCAATAATGGAGTTGTAGTTGAAGAGGGAACAGAACCAGAAGATGAGTCAGAAAAATCTGATCTTAATGAGGAACTTGAAAGGTCAGAGGAGCATCTTTCAAATTACAGCAATGGTGTTGAAGTTAAAGAGGGAACAGAAAAATTTGATCTTGATGATGAACAAGAAAGGTCAGAGGAACATCTTTCAAATTCCAATAATGGGGTTGAAGTTAAAGAGGGAACAGAAAAATCTGATTTTGATGATGAACTTGAAAGGTCAGAGGAGCATCTTTCAGATTTCAATAATGGGGTTGACATTATAGAGGGAACTGAACCAAAGGAAGAGTCTGTTCAGCAGATTGTACTTTCAAATAATGGGGCTGAAGAGAGAACTGAACCACAAGACGACTCAGTTCAGAAGATTGTGGCTTCAAATAATGAGTTTGAAGTTGAATGGGAAACAAAACAAAAGGAGGAGTCAGCTAAGCAGATTTTAGCTACAGATAATGGGGTTGAAGAGGGAACTGAACAAAACGAAGAGACAGTTGACCTGATTATGTCTTCAAATAATGGGGTTGATGAGGGAACTGAACAAAAAGAAGAGACAGTCCAGCAGATTGTAGCTTCAAATAATGGGTTTGAATTTGAAGAGGAAACAGAAGCTGAAGAAGAGTCAGTTCAGCAGATTTTAGTTTCAAATAATGGGGTTGAAAAGGGAACAGAAGCTGAAAAAGAAGAGTCAAAACAGCATCTTGTTGCTTGTACTAATGGGGTTGAAGAGGGAACAGAAGCTGAAGAAGGGTCCTATAGATCAGGCCATTCTGTGTATTATGACAAAGAACAAGGTATATATTACATCAACCGTTTGACCAATTTTTTGTACGTAAAATCCTTATGAATTTCTCTCTTGACTCCTTTCATAAGATCTGTGTATCTACATGTCTTCTTCATTGGGCTTGTAGGGTAAAGTATACAGTACTCAGGGGAGGGATAAAAGAACTCTTTTGAACCCCACTCCTTCTATGTCTTACCCTACTTGTCTGAAACTATTTCTTCTCTCTGATTGATTCAGTTCAAAAAAAAAAAAAACCTCCATCTCTTCTTCACTGCAAAGGGCCCCTTATTACAGATGTTTGTTTGTTTGTGTATGTATATATACATCATAAAGGTTTGTGTTTTGCATATATATGTCACTGTGCTCAAGTTTATGGCAATGGGATGAAATTTCTCAAGGATAGTCTACTTTGAAATTCGAGGTTGTGCATATTTTGTTTCTTTATTCTCTTCTTGCTTCTTACTTGAGGTAATGGACTTTGTTTTTCCTTTGAATTTATCTAAGTTGAAAAACTTTATTACTTAGTTTTAGGCTTCATTCCAGAAAATTTTCTGTGGGACAGTCGTTCCTTTTTATCTTTAATTTTTTGGCATATGTTGTCTAATCTTCAACATTTGTGGTGGGGAATCTTTCTGAGATTAACTCCCATATGGATCCCTTAAGAAGGACGAACTTTTCTGGGAAATTTGAAGATTCACTATTCTTTGAAATGGATTAATCCTTTTGTGATCAAGATGTTCGACTCAACTAATACTTATTCTAAAGGAAGAATAGATTAGGTGTGACTGAGGAGTTGAATTAGCTAGGTCATGTTGGGAAAAGTTTGATAACTAATAATTTTGGGGGAGTTCTCTTGAGAAGAAGAAACAGGTTAATTCCTCCAGAGCAGCTAATCTCAACAAGGACTCTTGTTTGAAGATCCATGTCCGTAGTTACTGAAAATGAGTAAGGCCTTCAAACATTCAGACTATAGCTGAACAAAATGTACACTTAAATGGTAGCTTTGCAGACACTTCAGTTTGGGTGCTTGAGTGAAAGTGTGAGTAAGCATTAGATTTTCTTTAACTGCTATACATCCTTTTGGATGTGTGATCAGATACTGGAAACAGTCGAGCATATTCTACTTTATGGGATCCTTCAATGACATAGTATTTAGATTCAGTTTTTTCCAAATAAAATAGTGACTCAGCATTAGAAGTACTGCCACTGCTTGTGTTCATCTGTTGGCAAGAACTGGATGCTATTTTCAGGTGACTGTTTATGTATATGCTAGTAGTAGACATAGAGAGCCACCAGTAGTCCACTACGAAGTGTTAAAAGATAACATCTACACTTGTTTTGAGCCACTTAGATGAATCATCCTTGTTTTCCTCATGCATTAGGGACAACATGCAATTTTTGCAATCATCTTTTATGTTTGATTGAAGGAATATGGAAGTGTCGAGCCTGCAGTTGGACTTTGCATGGCAAAAGCCTAGATATTGGTTGGACAAAGATTCCTAGGAGCCACTTGGATAAGCTGATGCATTACCCAATGTTAGATCAGAGGGGACTTTTATTCAGTTTTGGAAGTAAAGGTCAGTTAATACTTTGATTTTAAGGAAACAACCATGACTGGTAGAAAAGTGATGTCAATTCACACAACAGTTTCTATGGAAATTTAAGGAGTAGCAAGATCTCAGAATCTACTTTCAATGTGATGAATGGTTCTAATATCTGCAAATGCTACATAATAGGCTGCAAGCAAATATTATTAGTGAGTCCTTTTTCTCCCTGCTCCTTATGGTTTCAGGCTATTTTGCCTGTACATTTGCATCGTGAAAGCCATTATTTTTTTGCACTGCAAAGTGTAGAAACACAGAATTGGAGATTAAAAGAGTTGGTGTCAGGCTTACTGATAATGTGCTCTGGATGCCATGTTTTGCGCAAGAGCTTCTAAGTTGCTACATGGAGTATAAAAGTTTACTGTAGAATGAAACGTAGAAATTGACATTGACAAAATTAAAGAGAGAGAGAGAGAGAGAGAGAGAAAGAGCACAAAGGAAGATATCATTTACCTGATCTCTTTACATGGGGCAATCAGGGGTGTAGTTTCGATTCTAAGGTCCTCAGTCTCCACATGTTCCCTTTTTGCTGTACTATGATTATCATGTATGACTGTAATCTTAAACTCCCAGTTAATTGATTGATTGTGATATTGGTTTTTCAGCTTATAAAATTTGGTGAACTTCAGTTAAAACTTTGGTATTATAACTAGCTTTCTATTGTAAATGGCAGAATTCTAGAAGTTTTTTCCCTGATTTATTGTGTGAACTTGTTTTTCAAGTTGAGGTTCAGATTCATGGTTGTGCTTCTGTCTAGATTTTGAGAGTTGGAAAAGTCATTGAAGTGAAGAGTTGAATTCTTTCATATGCATGCAGATAGTAACTTCATTTCTACACCTTCCATAAAGGAGATCACTAAAATTCCAGGAGATGAAGTAGTTCAGGAGAGTGCTACTCTAGATGTTCAACTTAATGGATATTTGAGGAGTGACAACTTGTCAAGTTCCAGTGTTCAGCTTTCTAAAGATCTTTTAGAAGATCACAGCATTGTTCTTAAGTCCACGGCCATTGATGAAATAGAAAGTGCAGACGCTGACCTGATAGAAGACGGTGACACTGATGTAAAAGATTTTGATGTTGAGACTGTACTTCAGAAGCAGAATACACATGATCTTTATTGCCCTAATTGCAAGTCATGCATTACTAAGAGGGTTATTCTTCGGAAAAGAAAACGTAAAATTCGGGTTTCTGTTGATGATGTCAAACGTAACAAACTTGAAGTTGTAGTTGATTCCAAAGTGGATGCTAGTCATGCACAGGCGGCTGATGATGAAGTACGTGATCGAGCCGACAGTCTTCTTGATAGTACTCCACCATTGGCAGCGGATGACGATCAGCCTGGTAGAGAGCCAGAGTTATTCAGATGCTTATCATGCTTCTCCTTTTTTATTCCAACAGGTACACACCTTTGCATTACCTTGAAAGTCGAAATAAAACCTGGTCTTCTTTTGTGATTGCCCTGCAGTTCGTGGTGAACTGTTTCACATGAAGTAACAAGAACAGCAGATTCAATTGTTTGTTATACTGTCATTTCATAGTTATTCATTGTTTGGTAATCCAGCAGATTCAACAACAGCTTAAATAAGTGGAAATGAATTTATCTTCTTTTCTTTAGGACTCATGAAAGCAGGTTGAAACTTCTTTCTTTGGGGGGAAGGGGAGAGAAAAGTGAAAAATGGACAAAAACTAAATTAAAGAAATTGACTTTCAATATTTTGCTTGGACTAGCTGATATAATGTCAAAAATGAATTATACTCTTCTATTCCTTGAAGAGTCCCAGGAACTTGTGAATTGTGATCATGTCTTATAATAGCATATACTATATCATCGCGAGATCTATGAATGACATATGATGTTGGTGTTAATTTTTTTCTTTTTAAGTGGAAATAAATAGTTTTTTTAAAATATAGATTTTACAGGAAGAAGTGATTCTTCTCTTTCATCCACGTGCTTATAAGTGTAAACGTCTTCCTATTAATCTACAGTTTGCAAGAATTACTATTTAGAAAGAAGCTGTATTTTAGTCAGTCTGTTGCATTCTGTTGGGGACATATTGTAGTTGGTACTCAGCAAGTATGCTCTTAACAAGTTCAATAATTAGTGAAGACTGCATACAAATTTTTTGTAATTGGTCACTGAGATTAATGAAGAAATGACCACTTTTACAAACTTTCAGGGAATGGATTCAAACTATTCCGAAGTTTCCGAGAGAAAGGTGCTAAAGAAAATGTCAAGGGTGAACAGAAACCTACAATGAACAAAAATTGGTTTTCCTCTATCTTTGCATTAGATAAAGGAAAAGCATCAGTTGAGCAAGGTACTGAGTTTTTCCACATGTATTTTTCTTTTTAACAATTGTGTATAGCTAGCGAGCATTATAAATACCAGCTCTAAACAAAGTAGCATCTCTCTACATTTTTCTCTAAGGATCTACCTTCAATTTTTTTTTTTAAATCACAAAATATGTTCAGTCATTCATAAGAAATGGGATATTATGTGAATCATGAACCGTAGAATGCAGTAAGATGAACGTTCGTACTAGTGGTAAGGCTTAGAGCCATAGTTGATTGATTGTAAAGAACCACCTTCATATAGGAAACATTTCAATTGTAAAGTTCAGATGCTTTTACAACTTAAAGTACTGCGGAAAGGGGATGATGTAAATGACAGAGTCAACGACGGATCCTCTAGATAGGCTATAGATATAGCAAAACAGAATCAACTTATTTTTGTTTACTTTTTTGTACCTACAGTACCTTCTTGGTACTGGTTTACTTTTTTTAATACCACATACCTTTTTCTAGAAAATAAACACCTTAATAAGTGAGGTACTTTTTTTATAGCTGATCACCTGATAATTATTCTTCTTCCATTGTTGAAATAAATATCTGCTGACAATTAAAAAGTTCTGAGGCGGGATTTTAGTCCCCTATCACATAGTGCATATCCCGTGGAAGCTTCAACTTCCAGCTAGAAAGAGGTTTTCAAGTAACATGCTCTCGGCTCTTTGTAAAACAATATGATGAACTTGTGGTTAGTTCTGGTCATTGCATTGCTTGGAGGGGGGAAATATCAGAATTACGCCCTTATAATGTAGAGGAAATTTAGAGAGTATGGTGCTGTGCTAAATCTGATAGCCTTTTTCATGCAGGAAGTGGTATTGGCGCAAATGCAGTGAAAAATGATTCTGGAGTAATGCCATCAGATAATTTCAAAGATCAGAGTGCCCAGTCCTCAGTGATTAATGAATATGTCCCACCTGCATATTCCAGCAGTGAAATCACTCAGGAAGCTGGAGGGACAATCTCAGGGTCAAAGAACCAAGATGCAAATATGAAAGGGAAAATGGTGATTAATACAGTGGGTACATCAGAGAATGCAACAATAAGTCGAGAAGGTACAGTACAGATGTTCACTTTTGTCTTTTAAAGGGAAAACAATGGTATCTTGTTACTGTGAAGTAGTGACTTAATTGAAAACCTTTGAGCCATATCCATCCATACGTTCATTCGGGTTATTACTGTGCATGTTTTATGCAGCTATGTTTGTATAGCTTGAAGATAATACATTATCCATGATCCTTGGGCATGCCATATTCCCATGCCTGCATCTCATTATCACTGCTATGTTATTTTCCAGAAAAATGAAGAATCTGTAAACTAATTACACAATTCAGGTTTAACATAGGCCCTGCTGAAATTTATGTGAGCATCATCATCAATTTGGAATGACATATCTGATAATCACAAAGAAGTTACTAATATTAATGTTTCTTGTGTTTCTTTACCACGCGGTTCATTGAAATAGCTGATGTAAAGTAAAATTGCGACTGACTGTGAGTACTTAAAATGGGGGAATGGAAGGATTTAATCTTCTGCTTGTCAGTCAAAGAAATAGTCTCTTCTTGTGATCAAGTTCAAACGAATTCATAACATGAATAGATAAATTTGGTGATTCGATTTTGCATCATGTCTAATTACTTATTTTCCCTCGGGATCTTTCTGCTCTTTGGTGCATTTCCCTGCACTTTTTTCTTTATGAATTTGTTTTCTCTTGTGCAGGAGGTTCTCTCCTTGACATCTTTGAAGAAGAGACCCCTGTTCAGCCAGGCGCCCCAGCGTCTTCTAAGAAATTTCAAGGAAATGACGATGAGCTGTTAAGAAACACTGGCAGAACTCAAATTAGTAATGGAAATCTTGTGCAGGAAAGTCTGCCAGCTTCTAATGATTGGAAAGATGAACTGTTAAGACCCGATGGCAGAACTCAAGTTAGTAACGGAAATCTTGTGCAGGAAAGTCTTCCAGCAGCTCAACAAAATGAACAAAAGCTTCTGATAACTTCAACAAAGGAGGAGTCTCTAACTATTGAAAAATCCAAGACTGACTTAAAATCTGATGTGGCAATACTAAATAAAGATCCAGGTAGTTTTTCTAGCATGAAATTTACTTGTTTAAGATGATTTTACTGAAAAACAATGTTATTTTCATTCAAGGTGCATTAACTTTTCTTTCTTTTTTCGTGAAAAAGGTGCATTTCCTTTAGGGGCAATTTTCAATTTTTAACTGGCCCAACAACCCAACAAGGAAAAAGTGCTATCACTTTGTTTTATATTTGAAAAAAGAAAAAGATCCTTTTTTTTCTTTGTTGACTAACATGGATGTAGTCATAATGACCTGTCTATTATTATAATAATACTCCATTAATCATAACTTGATTCAGCTCCCACTTGGCTTCATGTGAATATGCAGATAATGAGTCCCTTCTGTATTCAGCAACCACAGCTTTTGCACTCAATGGCTTAGTTGGAAATGGGAAACCCAATTTTTTGACAGAAATCCCTCAAAAACATGTGCAACATACTGAAGCTATGCTTCCCTCTAAATCTCCGGTGGCAAACAATGACAATAAATTTCAACTCAGTAGTGATGGTATGTAACTGAATCTCCTCTTAGTTCTCTGGTTAATACAAGCTCATAATTACTTGCATATTTGTCACACTTGTTCAAGAGATGGCCTATTTAGGTACTTAATCCTTTGTATTCGTGTAATTATTTGTGCTTAAAGAGCAGTTTCATTTCTCTGCAAAAAGATTGGTTCCAAATCAAGTTTTTTTGTTGCACTCTCATAAACTTGTCTTCTGCGGTATACTGGTGTTAGCTTTAGAATAGTTTTTTTGCCCTTATGCTGCCTTACTAAAGTTTGATTTGATTGCTTTGGTGCCAATATTATGTCGCCCTTCCATTGACAGACGGCGTCCATCACTATGAAGTTTCTCAGCATACCATCACAAAGACCAATATAGAGATCCACTCAAAGCAGCCTTTAAACGTTGATGAGGATGCCTTGATTTTATCGGTAAAGGATGCTTTGTCAATTCAAGATAAACCAGATAACATCACCAACATTTCTGTGGAAGGAGCTGTAAATAGCATTGCAGGTAAGAACTGGACATATTTCATTGTAATACTTTATGGTGACTATACATAAATCTGGTTGCAATTAGTGATCAGACATTATCGGGAAAGGATTTTTCTTTACCCTCTCCCCACTTGTACTCTTCCTAATAAGCTCTCTCCTAAAGCTGTGAGTCGATGAAAAAGTATGTCCAAATAGCTGAAGTACTATTAACCATGGAATCGTTACACTAGTTGATGTGTAGGGTTGATCGATTTTGAAAAATGGAAGAAATCATAATCTGACGTATCTTCTACCATACACCTATCAACCCAAATGCTTGGACTGCCAAGTGCAGCCTATACTTGGTGCCTAATGCTGAACCTCCGCTGTCAGTACCTTGCTTAAAGAAGAACTAGGCTAGTAGGAGTTGTGTTTTTATGTTGAATAATTTATGCGATTATGCTGAAGAGAGGTTGAATAATGATGATATTTGCATATTCTCCGCACTGATACTTTGTAAAACGGAGTTTTATGTTAGCTTAGATTTCTTGATTCAATTGTGTGGCAGGCAACGATACTATTATAACTGTGGAAGCAGACCATGAAACTAGAGAAACAGCTTCAGCAAATGTAGATACTCAAATCCATTCTGTTGAAGGACAAGCCACTGATCGTGCAGAAGGTTACAAAATTGAGATCATTAAAAGCATTATATTTGGGGGTTTAGCTGAGTCAATTACAAGCTTAAGCGTTGTATCGTCTGCAACTGGTGGTGACACGACTACATGTAAGAGATGTGCTCAGATCTTAGAAGTCTTCATCTTGTTTCAATCATCCATAAAATAGTGCTATTACTCAACTGATGCTTTATCCTAACTTTCACAAGTATTTATTCATTTACCCTCACTGGTGTGGGAATAGTGCCTCTGACAGACTTGGCCAAGAAATGAATCTTGTTTGTATGGACTAACAATACAATTTGACTTTAGGCTAATTAAAAAACTTGTTAGTGATTTTCTTGGTCAATTACAGTTTGGGGGTGTATTCTATCTTCTTGAATATCTAAAAGTTACTTGAGGAGAAAACCATTTTTATAAAAGGCTCTGGCTCCCTAATGTCTTTTAAACTTTCTTCTGGTTTTCATGGTACCTTTATGTCTTACTGCAGTGAACATTTTAGTTCTGGCTATGGCTAACCTGATTGGTGGACTTTTCATCATTTTCCACAATGTAAGTTGGCTTTAGCATTTTGCAATGATTTCTTCACTTTCGATTGTTTTTCCTATTTGCTTTGATTTGCTTTTCCTTGAGTTGAGGATCTATCAGAAGCAACCTCTCTACCTCCCATCATAGGGTATGTTGCTCGGACTCTTCAAAAGTGTCGGCGAGTGCGTGTTGGATTCGCCAAAAGTAGTGTATTTTCGGAGAATCCGACACGGGTGCAACATTGAAAGTGAAGAGTCTGCGCAACTTAGATGATAGGGGTAAGGTCTGCACACTATCTTCCTCATACACCACCTGTGGGATTATATAAAATATGTTGTTGGATTGTCTATGAACGAATTATTTACCTAGGGGAGACGAGCACTCTCCAACAAAAAATAGGTCCTATTGCACCCAAGGATGTGGCCTAGTGGTCAATGAAATGGGTTGAGCACCATGAAGTCTCATGTTCAATAACCAGCTAAGATAAAACACTAGATGATTTCTTTTCATTTTTTCTTACCTTGATGGACAGAGTTATCTAGTACCTGTTGTTGGGGGGAGGTAGCAGGTATCCTGTGGAATTAGTCGTGGGGCGCGCAAAAACATCACCGTTATTAAAAAAAAGAAGAGGTCCTAGCTGTGGCATAGAAGAACCATGAAAACCTGAAGGTTTAGCCAACCTCCATTTGAGGGACTAAAAGATGCTATATTGATGGGAAAGCTCTATCACATTTCAAAGCCAAGTTTTCCTTCTTAACTGAATGTACTCAAATCAATCAATTTGTGGGGCGCATCTTTTCTTCCTCATGCTTTCAGTTCAATTCACTGTATCTCTTGCTGAGTTTATAAACTTGCAGCTTTGGGAGTTGAAAAGGGATCGTTACGAGCAAGCCAGCAATCAGATAATGGAAAAACAGGTTGATAGGTATCGAGAACAACTTGGTCGGAGAGAAAACTTCGCACTGCATGCTGTACTTGTTGTGTTATCATATATCATATTTGGACTGGTGCCTCCCGTAACCTACGGCTTCTCATTCCGTAAGAGCGATGACAAGGACCTCAAAATTGTGGCAGTTGCTGCAGCTTCACTTGTATGCATCTTAATGCTGGCTATTGGAAAGGCCTATGTTCAGAGAGCACCCAAACCTTACTTCAAAACTATATCAACTTACATCATTTTAGGCTTCACGGTTTCTGGTGTATCTTATGCAGCAGGCATATTATTCAATAGACTGCTGGAAAAGCTAGGCCTTTTCGAGCCTAGTTCAACAGTGAACCTGTTTCTTCCGGAGATGCCGAAGACTGGACCAGCATGGGCATCCTTATGAAGAGCAAAATGATGAGCCACAGACGTGTAACCTCCAGGAATATCCTCTAGTTCTATGTTATTTGCCTCTTTTTTTAGGTTTAGCCTCCCCTGGTTATTTCAAGTTACTTAGACAGAATACTCGATAAAATAAACAGCTCCTTTACAATCTTTGCTTTTAAACCAAACGACCCCTTAGTTGTCATTGAATGAAAAGAAGAGAAGCTCTGCTGAGCTTCTGAAAGAAAATGAAATGAAAGCAAAGATTTATAGCCATTTCAGATTTGTGTCTTTTCTTCTGAAGCCTATTTAACAAATATAGTACTCTGATCAATCACTTAACAGTGGTTAAGTAATAAATGTATATTGAAAGATACATGTCTTGCATTCATTAGTTTGACGTAACACTAGAGCTAAGTTGTTCAGACTCTTTAAAAATAAATTATAGCTTTTGGAGGATCTAACACATATCTGGTGCGTCGGGGGCATCATAAACCGGAAGCAAGTAGGATATTTACCCCTATTAACTAAGATTGCTTGTAAGGTCGTCCCTTCATCTATTTTTGTTAACCTTGGAATCTTCCTTTTTTGTAATCTTTCAAATTGTATGTAGTTTTTTTTTTTTTTTCCACTTGTGACTATGGAATTCATGTCATTTCCCTTTACAGCTTTTAGTAATTGGACAGATATAGGAAAGAGAGAGGTGGGCTTAAAATTTGTAAGTTTCTTGTTTTTGTCACTGGGGGTAAAGGTTGTGGCTGAGAGACAATTTGGTCCATTTTTCAAGGTAGATGAAAGAAGAGGAAATGGATAAGAGGATAATGTCGAAACTCATACATCAATGTGTCACAAAAAAGTTTGATCTTAAAATACATTGTGCGCATCCAAAACTGTCATTGCTTTAACAAATAGCATGACTGGCACAAAAGATGGATAAAGTTATGACGGTCATCTTTGTAGGATTACACGGGGTATGTTGAAGCTGTGGGAGTAAGACTCACTATTTTTTTCTTGGTTTGAAGTTTGGTATAAAGATTGCACTGAACTTGAGGTGCAAGTTCAAACATCAGACCATTGCTGTAGAAGGTCGATGGAACCATGTACACAACACTTCAAAACTAGTTGTTTAGATATGACTAGAAGTAGTGACTGCTACAGGAGCCAGAAGCCAGAATTGAATGAGAAGTCCCAAATAAGCCAACAAAAACTCAACACAGAACTGCAGCAATGACTTTGAATTCTGATTTGATATTCTAATGCGGGGGTACAAACTACAAAGAGAATTTAGAAAGCTAAAATAGATGTCATCTTTTGAGTTTTGATATAGGAATAACGTTTTAGCTCTGGGAAGGAACCTGTTGCCTGTTGGCGGCGAAGAATGTGAGCAGAGTAAACAAAATGGCAAAGTTGCACTAATTTTTAAATTTGTGGCCACATTTTAAGTGAAAATGCTGCAACTAGCTATACACAACCATCAAATTCATATCAATAGTGGGAACAACATTCATCATCCAAACAAATTATAATATTGAAACACCAAAGGAAAATAACAAACGTTGGACACAAAACTAGTATATCAAGTCCATGTGGATTCTACTTTTATACGATTTAGTATCCAGAAAAACCACAGCATCTAGACCAGATCAAGGTTCTGTCAACAACCATGCATCAGTCCCAAACAAGTTAAAATCGACCATATAAATCCTTACTGAAAATGTTTCCTGATAAGTGTTGTATTTTTTTAACTGTCATCAAATTGTGGCTGGCACTGACCTGAAGCATTCTGGAAAGAGACTCCCTAACATGCATTATTAGTATGATAGAACTGATACATAAGTCTTCAAGTAAAAACCACATGAGGCTTTTCTCATCAGCTCATCTGCTGCTTGCAATTATCGTTAATACTTAACAAGTATAACCAAAATTTAGAAATAATGAAAATCACCGATGGTCAAAGTTCTTTTAGCGTAGACATATCCTTTCCCATCATAAAATTTTTAACTAGAGACAAGAAAACACTCAAAACATAAAGAACCAAACAAAATCATTCCTTGGGAGACAGCATGTGTGACTATTTCCTGCAACTATCCTCTGAAGCCCAAAGTCAGTGTCCAAGAAGCATTATGATGCCTATTCATATGAACGAGAAAAAGGGTATATGAAGAATAACTTGCCATCTCCGTCCATCATAGCCAGGATATTAGACTGGACCAACCATGCTCGATCACAAACTTTTGGCGCCAGATTCAGATTTCAGATCTTGTTTACTTTTACCTCTCCTCATTTTGGCTTTAACCCGAGACTTCGTCACAAGAGTCTTCACTGTGTTGGCAAAATTCCCAGCTGCCATGACAATCAGAAGGATCCCACAGGTAACAACCTGCCAAATCACATTGTTTTAGAAACTGATTAGTTAATGATAGAAAGGGACTGTCACGGGATTTCTTTGCCATGGCAGCTTACACAACATATACAGAAGGGAAGGTCTAATTTTAGTTACTTATATTGTTCAATTTGTGTTTTCAACTGTTATATTTGCAAGCAAGCACACCAAGATAATTTGTTAGAAAAGTAGTTCAAAGAACTTTACCTTTCATGGTCTCAAGACTCTTATATTAAACAATCCTCTAACCAACTAGCAATACGTTACTCCCTCTGTCCGAGTTTATATGACTCACTTTCCTTTTTATCAGTCCAAAAAGAATGACATATTTCTATATTAAGTAACAATTTAACTTTAAAATATTAATCTTTTTTTTGACAACTTTAAAATATCAATCTTAAAGTCGATGAAATGATTTATAGCCACACAAGTATCTATAACTTATTTTAGACCACACATTTCAAAAGTCTTTCTTTCTTTCTTTCTTAAACTCCGTGCCAAGTCAATTTAACTCATATAAAATGGGACAGAGAGAGTATTGAAACTGTCTTCCCTTAACTGCTGGAGCAACCATACAAGATAACATCTGGTAGAGGAGAGGGAATTTCATCTTACCTGCCACTCGGAAACAACACCAATGAATGCTGTCTTAAGCAACAAGACTCCAACATATGCTTCAAATCCCTGACATCAAGAACAGACGACATACAGTCAATTGGAACCAGCCTCAAATATAGAACCCTACACCGATAAAATTTAATTGAACGCTCTGTGTACACAGGGATAACCAATTAAACTGACCTTTTTTTCCTGATAAGGATACTGACCTATTGTTAAATGTGATGTCTAGAAAAAAATTATCATCCACAAAAGGTGATATCAAGTCATAAAAGCCTACCATTGTCACCCATCTAATTGTAATTAGTTGCTTTAAGCTCAAATTATGTTTCTACTCCAATATTCAGAAACTTCACACAAAACACAGGGGAACTCATGCCAAGATTCACAGATAAAAAGGATCCTTGATAGGCATTAGTTACCTTTGAACCAGACAGTCACTAAGAGGGTCCATCTATGATTACTAACATGCATTTACTAGGTATATCGAGGTCATACAAAGTTACACTAGCATTTCCTGCTCTTGGACTATTAAAATCAATCAACTTCAACCTAAAGACCCAGTCTCCTGGAACAACAGGAGCAAAATTTCTAGAGAAAAAGTAGTTGCAGTTATAAAAAAATCCAAATTGAACTCAGTATACCTGCAAGATGAATAGTACAGGGAAGAGCAGCAATAATTGACCATCTACCCCAGCAGTCTCTCCCCACACAACATCCATTCTCCTGGCCTGAAATCCGAATTCAGTACACAATTCCACAATTAGGATAGTCTAATGGATTATAGCGAGTACAAATATCTTCTTCTTTATTCAATCACAAGGCAACTCATTCCCTCAATATGAGAGAGCCAAAAGAGTGACCTTGGAGTCAGTCCTCAAGGTTTTTTGTTATTTATCCAACCCAAAGGGCAGAGAAATATTTTTATTTTTTGATAATTGTGGTGTCCGGGCCCTGTAGAGAGAAATATATCAGCCTATCTGCATTGGATACCAAAAAAACCATGTTGGTGCTTATTATTAATAAAATTAATTGACTTATAATAAGGAATAGTTCATCTGCACAAAATTTGTGAAGCTTTAAGATGGATTTTAAAAGGACAGACTACGACACACAAAGGGCATCTCAGTCAAACTAATGATTCCTTTGTTTGTGTACCTTTCCTAATGCAATACGAGTGTACAGTCTTTGCCTCTGATATCTATTCTGAAGGAGCATTGCAACGCCTTGCATGATAGCCCATTTCAGGAACAGTTGCACACCCCTCTGCAATAGGTTGTACATTAAAATGAGTAGTACTATAAATCTTAAACATTATAGGGAAGTACATTTTTGCTGATAAGCAGCCATTATAAATATACGTGCAGTTTTTAAAAGAATATAAACCTGCTTCTGTGAACAATTAGGTTCTCTTTCTATTTCCCAGGTAAGACTTATAAGTGCCATGGCCATAGCACAGTAGTGATGTTTTATCCACCTGCAACATTACAACCATAATTTATATAAATTAGCTGTCTTTTGTGTTAATCATATATGATAACGGTAACAAACTTTAGAAACATTAAAATTGCACAGCTACTCCAGTTACATAAGCAACAAAGATGAGTGTATTACACTTTTACTTGACAAACATAAAACAAATGACAGCTGCAAAAGTTTTCATATGGCAATAGGGAATGTTGTTCAATTACCATGGACGGATATCACTTCCATTCGCTCTCAAAATGTTCTCTCGCAGAGCCAAACCTGTGTAGAGGTAAAGCAACCAGGCCTGAAGACATTGAGGAGCTCAGAATACTTGTTCGTCAAATGTAAAATTTTCACTATAATAAATAGGAAAGGAAGACCTTCATGGATATGAAATCGAATGACAAAAACTTCCTTTTAAATGTACTACCTGGTAAAGTTGGACTGGCAATGCTGGTAAACATCCATCCCACATCCAAGACCTCAAGCCTAATAGCACCGACGGGAACAGAAGGAATAGGTATGCTGTCCTGTCCTGTCAAGAGAAGATTGGATGTAGTAATTACAAGAAAGCGGTTTCCACATAACAGACAAGTGCATCATAGTACATGCAAATCAAATAAATTAACTCCAAAAGAGAACCAACTTGTTCAAATACAATTAGCTTTATCAATGATCCACAGAGAAACTAATCACCCACCTCTAATGCAGTAACTTAAACACAACTACACGGTAAAAATTAAAGCTTGGAACACATACCCTGAAACTATTATATTCCTCTTTCACTTTCAGTTGCACATCCTTTCTATTAGCACGAACATTGACCGGACCCAAAAACATCCTCAAGAACCCTCCTGTAATCAACCACATCAAAATCAACAAACTACCAACAGAATCTTAAATTTAAAAAAGGGAAAACAAAGCATACCATGAGATTTGCTCGGAAGAAAAGCTGCAGCATCTCCCTCACTCAATACATAACTAGCTTTGAACAACTCCTCTTCCAACTGAGAATAAATAAACATGTTGGAGAAAAGATTAACATAAATCACATCTACGTCGAACTAGCACCAAAGACGGTAATGCACATGCATGTACACATAAATGCATAAAAAATCTACAAAATAATACTTAAAAAAATCGTTTCATCCACGCACAATGGACAGCTATTGTTCTTGCAAGCTGAGTAATTAAAAAAAATACTAAATACTTAAAAAGAAATCGAATCATTACTTTTTCAGCTTGATTAGGATCCAATTTACTCTTCCGAACAGCTGAACGGAGCCCCTGAACGCTCGAATCAAGCGACTTCGCTTTCTGCCGCAACGAATCCTCTTCACGCGTAGTTCGAGAGATCAATGAAGAAGCTGCGTCTTGCAACTCCTTGGCTTGTTCGACGATTCTAGAAGCTTCTTCCAGAAAATCCCGTTCCCCGGAATTCTGTCCCACCACCGTAGTAGAATCCCCGTCCCCCATCTCCGGTGACCAAAAAATCCCGATCCAATTTCTCCAATTAAAAAACAAAAATCACATCCACCGTTAATCGAATAGAGAGATAATAATTAAATACAAATAAATTTTGGTTCACGGTAAAGACGCGGCAGCGAAAGGGAATCTAGAAAGGGGGGCGGGGTGGTAAAAGATATATCAGAGATGGGGCCAGCAAGCCAGAGAACCGCTGAGTCTGCTGGCGTTAGCTGAAGGGGAGTGAATTTAATTTCCTTGGTTTGTTTTCCCGAAAAAAGGCATTTATAATTTCATATATAGTTATTTTGGGTAAATAACAAACATTTTGTCTCACCTTATATTCTTTCCTTTTTAATCTTTTATATTTTCAATTTTATAATTATAATTAAATGTTTCTCAAACTATTTGAAGTGCTACTAGCTAAATCTAAATTTCAAAATAATAATTTGGAATATAGATAACTTATATAGTAAAAGAAAAACTTAATACACCTAAATGATTTCTCAAAGAAGAGTAAAATGTCAATATTAGACTAGTAAAAAGGAATGAATTAGTGTCAAAATACACTTTAATTAATTAATTTTTTTTTAGAATTTCATTTTTAAATTATTGAGAGTATGAGTTTTATAGTTTGAGAAATATACCTTTCTGTTATAAACATATTTGTATTATACTGAATGACTATTATGTAGGTTCTTTGGAGAAAGATTATGAGGATCCAAATATGATAAGTTGCATACAAAAATATGCATTAGACTAATAAATTATGATCAATTTTTCTCTCAATTAATTTATGGTCTCTAATAATTTTGATATACGGTATATGATTAAAAAATATATCATGATGTATAAAGATGAATTCTCCAAAGTAGATTGAAATATATGCTAGTTTGTCTAGCATAAGGAGGAGATAAGAAGCAATCAAGAGTTGAAAAATGCTTCTATTGAATGTCTATGAAAGACAAAGTCTATGACATATGTGGAGTATGATAGACCAATCAATTCTAAATAAAATGATCTTTGAAAAAAGGAGAGGAGTGAATTATTAAAATAACCATAATACGGAGGCAAGGTGCTCTTGAAAAACTTATCATATAACACTTCATGAACCTCATGAGAGAGTACGTACCTAAAAATAATAAAGTGATGAGAGTTCAATAAGTTATGTCGCATTGCAAACCGACGGAAATGATATATTATTGATGATGTCTTTGATACAATATAGCATAATATTGTAAAAGATTGTGAGGATCTAAATTCGACAATCTATTAAAACATGTTCTAATTATCAAGTGGAATGATGTTGACTTACAATCTAAACATAGAAAGATGTCATGCATTTAATATTGGATGTTGTCACTTGACAAAAGAAAAATATGAAGAATTCAAAATGCATGTAGCAAATACAAGGTCTTGAAAATCTTGTTTATAATCCTCACTGGGTTAAATTAATCAAGGATCTTTCGTATTGTTAGGCAAGTTAATGACTTGAACTGGAACTCTTAAATAATTTTCAAAAGACAATAGAATATTTGCCTAAAGAAAGTAAAGTGAGAAACTTGCAAATTTCTTTGATCCTAAAGGAATGATTCATAAAAAGGAGACGAAATGAAGCACATTTTGTCAAATCTTTTCTATGTACATGAGCTACAAAAGAATGGTAATATCAATATGCAATAAATTTGTTCAAGTAATAATATTATTGATTTATTCATCAAGTCTCTGTCAACTATAACTTTTGAGAAGATGGAACACAACATTGAAATGCAAAGATTCAAGTATTTGAATTGGTGTTTTCACTAGGAGGAGTTAATACACGATGTATTCTTTTTTCTTCACAAGATTTTGTCCCATTGAATTTTCCTTGTAAAACTTTTAATGAAACATCCTAAATGTGTATTATTAGATGTGTACGATTTTTTCTTCACTAGAATTCTTTTCATTGAGTTTTATCTAGTATAGTCTATCAAATACACATTCAAGGAATAGGGTTATAAATATATTTATATTATAATGAATGTCTATTATGTAGGTTCCTTTGGAGAAAAGTTAGGATCCCTAACTTAGGGATCAAGTCGGTTTTCTCCTATAAATAAAGAGATTTTCTTCAACACATATTAGTTGAAGTGTGTTTTAACTGTTTCTTAAACTAATAGTGATGATTTATGTATAAAATTCACACCTTCAATAGTTGATATATGAAACTCAAAAAAAAAAAAAAACTTTAGACATGTTTTTAACATTTAATAAAAACTTTAAAAAGTATTGCTTTTATCTCAATCTAAGTATCTTCCTTATTTCTAATTTATTTTTAGAAATAATAAACTCTTTAATTTTTATATTTGATAACTCTCTTATCTCACATTTTGCATGGCTGATCATTTTGGTCAGTATATTACACCTATCAATATTGAAAAGTTTCCCAAATTTCTTTCTCTACATTTACTTGTACCTAGATTTTATTGAAAATAGACTTTTCACCTATATAAAATAAGAATACAATTACGTACATATTACTTTCTTTCTGTCGCATTTATAAATTATGTTGAATATATTATCGTTGTTATTGTAATTATATATTAGGATGATAACAATAATTTCTTTTGGGACCCCCAAAATAGTTCCAACAACTTTGAAGACTTCACTACACCAACTATAGTCTAAGTGTATTTTAGGGTAGGTTTGAAATTAAATTGGATAAGTAATTTGACAAAAATCTAATCCATAACATGGAATAAAGTTTCTTTAAAAGTATTAAAATATTGCGGCAAGTAGATTAATAGAGTATGATTATGACAACATTAATGTGCCATAAAAAAAATTGAAGCTCTTATACTTTGATAAATACAATTGAGGATCTAGAGAAATGAAAAAATTCATTATGGTATAAGAAGAATATTGAAATATTGTTATTATCAAATATAAATTAATTACTAAATTACATATAATCAAATAAACTAAGAGCCCTTTTCCCAATAATATCTAAACAATCACAATACTGAAATTATCTTAGTGAAATTTTTATATATAACTTAGTCCTGAAATTTAATAGGTCAAAATAGCTAGTTTTAGATAATTATATTTCGTAACTTTACTTAAAACAATTATTTGTATAATTCACATATCAAATTGTATATGTGAACTATATACAATTGAGGATCTAGAGAAATGAAAAAACTCATTGTGGTATAAGAAAAATATTGAAATATTTTTATTATTAAATATAAATTAATTACTAAAAATTACATATAATCGAATAAACATAGATTGCTCATGTTTTTTTTAGTATGAAATCTTTGATCAAGAATAGACCATGAGCCCTTTTGCGTCATATCTAAGGGATTCTCGGTTTGGGCCGAAGAAGCAAGGTCATACTATTATTATCAAATTGACTACAATTTTTTTTGTTCGTGAAGATCCCACCAAAGCGTCCTCTACTTATAATAAATCTGCAACTTAGATATACATGATTCAGATAAACTAGAAACTAGGATTCACATCTTTGACACATGAAGATGCCCTAATCAACGATGTCATAACTCGACTTCATTATAAAAAGAAACATTCAAGGTTTGTGTGGAGGACATAAGATCATAAGTCTCAAGGATGTTTTGTAGAGCCCCTTATCCTCACGTTCACTCCCAAGGGGTATGTATATTGACTATCGTATCCTTATTTACTAATATTTCTTTCTTCTCATATCATATGAGCATCTTACTAAAAATAATTGTCTTATATTATTTGATCATTTACTAAATTATAACAAAATTAATTAAATTTTTTCATTTTACGTCTATAACTAATATGACCTTTAGAAGTTTGAACAATTCCCAATACTAGCTATTCATATACTCTAATATATTTTCTTCTAACTTATTTTTATGTGTATTGATATGAATAAAAGATAAAATAATAAAATCAATCAATTTATTAATGATTTTCTATTACAATATAAAATAAAAAGTGTATCTAATATGAAATGAAGGAAGTATCTTTAATAATTTAATTGTTATCTCAATTCAACAAATAGAAAAATAATTAATCTAAACAATCACAATACTGAAATATGTGTATGTGTTGTTAATTTATATTTTTATGCTAATTAGTCAATATTTGTTACTTTCAAAGATAATTATTACTAAAAGTAAAACGAAAAAAATATATTCCACTCAAGCATACAAACACAGTTTTTCCCAAAAATTCAAACAAACGCAGCCTTGAAAATTCTAGGGGGGGCTGCTATTCTACGTCAACCAACACCACCCATTGCTAATTGTTAGGTCAATAGCTTCATTTTTAGACCTATAAACATTCTTACCAATAAATTAAGCGATAATTATCTTATATAACTTAGTCCTGGAATTTAATAGGTCAAAATAGTTATATTTTAGGTAATCATATTTTGTAATTTTACCTATAGCAATTGTTTGTATAATTCGCATATCTGTTTATATAATTCGCTGTCAACATAGGAATCCGTTTGTTTAATTAGCTGTCAATATACAAATAGGGAAAATATATATAAATTTTGTACATATACATTTAAGGAATTTTTCAGAATTTATACAATCAACTGTATCAATATGATCATTATATACAAGTTAGAATAAGCATATACAAATTGTAGATTTATTCAATTAGAATTTTGAGTTTATACAAATAAATTATGAATTTGTACAAGATAAAATTACACTGAGAGACATTAAACTTAAAAAATTACAAAAAAAATAGTCCTCGTTGTATAGACATGTATAGTCGGTGTATATTTGTGTATCATAAT